>OZ024747.1:6669130-6671630 GCA_964016885.1 Eledone cirrhosa
CAGCACCTCTCTCTACATCCTGATTCTTCTTCCTAAGTGGTATTTGAAAAAAGAATCAGTTGTTGGCCGGAGAGAAAGGTGTCTGACCTCAGCCCTTTCAACCTTGGCCACCATACAACCTCTTTCGCCATAGCTATCACACAAAGGAAAACCGCCTCTCCTTCGTTTTTGAAGGAGGGTGGCGGTTTGATCATGACAATGGACTCAGATAGATAGATAGATTTCTATTTATTTGCCACGAGAGCACAAAAGAAGGGGACAAATACACAGCGGGGAGTTTACATAAATGCGAGTAAAGAAAAAAAGGAATAACAATAAAAATAATATAATAATAAAAAGTCCTCAAAAGGGAGGGGGCGTGTTGGGGATTGCACATACCCCCGAAAAGATAGATAGATAGATAGATAGATAGATTTCTTTATTAGCCACAAGGGCGCAACAAGAAAGGGGACAATACAAAGACATGCCGGGGATTTTACATACAGTCGTGTAAAAAATATAAAAACAAACAATTTCAACAATCGAAATCCCCAATAGGGGGGAGGCGCCACAAATGGGTTGTTTAATAGATAGATAGATAGATAGATAGATAGATAGATAGATAGATAGATAGATAGATAGATAGATAGATAGATAGATAGATAGATAGATAGATACATGCTTGTAGGGTAGCACAATGAGATATATTGAAATATTCAGACAGACAAAGATAAGAAATGTTGTACTTACGTGCATTGCCTAAAGAGAAGCTGTCCGTGTCGTCAATATCTTCACTGACGGCGTTCAGCTTTATTTGAGTTGAACTTTCCATCGTGTTAAAACGGCCGACAGCAAAGCGAAATGCCGTTTTGATCTTCTCCGATTCTGCATCGAACACAGAGCCTGCAAATATAAAAGAAAGAAGATAATTGATTGATATATATATGTGTATAGTGTGAATGAATGGACTGGTGGCTGGATGGGAATGTAGATTGGTGGGAATGTGGCTGACTGGATGGATGGATGGATGGATAGAAATGTGAATGAGTGGATATATGGATGGATGGATGAATGGATATGAGGTTGGATGGATGAATGGATATGTGGTTGGATGGAAGAATGGATATGTGGTTGGATGGATGAATGGATATGTGGTTGGATGGATGAATGGATATGTGGTTGGATGGATGAATGGATATGTGGTTGGATGGATGAATGGATATGTGGTTGGATGGATGAATGGATATGTGGTTGGATGGATGGATGAATGGTTGGAAATGTGAATGAATGGAAATGTGGATGGATGGATGAATGGATGGATTGGTAGCTGATTGATCTGATGCATTATTCGACATTTTTTTCGATTCCATATCATGTAGTCCACAAGGGATGTTGTATCCCCAACCCTGGTTAACCCACTTTCGTCATTAGACCCTATACTGAACAATATCAGCAACTTCTCTAAATCTAACATTACATCTGGCTAGGGTTTCATTAACTTGGAGGAAATGTATGTCTTTTACAAAATTACTCCAAATATTTAAGGATCTTATATTTGGGATTCAAAAGACTGATCAGTGATGTATCCGTTTTTCCCAGAACATGTCCAATTTAAATCAAACCATGTGCAATTTAAATCAAACCATGTCTAATTTAAACCAAACCATGTCCAATTTAAATCAAAACATGTCCAATTTAAACCAAACCATGTCCAATTTAAACCAAACCATATCTAATTTAAACCAAACCATGTCCAATTTAAACCAAACCATGTCTAATTTAAACCAAACCATGTCTAACTTAAATCAAAACATGTCCAATTTTTCTCAAACCGTGTCTAATTTAAACCAAACCATGTCTAATTTAAATCAAACCATGTCCAATTTAAACCAGACCATGTCCAATTTAAACCAGACCATGTCCAATTTAAACCAAACCATGTCCAATTTAAATCAAACCATGTCCAATTTAAATCAAACCATGCCCAATTTAAATCAGACCATGTCCAATTTAAATCAAAACATGTCCAATTTTCCTCAAACCATGTCTAATTTAAACCAAACCATGACTAATTTAAACCAAATCATATCTAATTTAAACCAAACCATGTCTAACTTAAATCAAAACATGTCCAATTTTTCTCAAACCGTGTCTAATTTAAACCAAACCATGTCTAATTTAAATCAAACCATGTCCAATTTAAATCAAACCATGTCCAATTTAAATCAGACCATGTCCAATTTAAACCAGACCATGTCCAATTTAAACCAGACCATGTCCAATTTAAACCAAACCATGTCCAATTTAAATCAAACCATGTCCAATTTAAATCAAACCATGCCCAATTTAAATCAGACCATGTCCAATTTAAATCAAAACATGTCCAATTTTCCTCAAACCATGTCTAATTTAAACCAAACCATGACTAATTTAAACCAAACCATATCTAATTTAAACCAAACCATGTCTAACTTAAATCAAAACATGTCCAATTTTTCTCAAACCGTGTCTAATTTAAACC
>OZ024747.1:6681630-6704130 GCA_964016885.1 Eledone cirrhosa
CAAGAGTGACAAAAAGTATATATATATATACAAAATGTATATATATATATATATATATATATAAGAAAATGAGAGGGGGGGGGGGGGTATGAAAAAAAAAAGCAGATGTCCTACACGAGTGAATGTATAAGGAAAAAAGATGAAATCGAAAATGCAACTGGAGTCTTTTTAAGAATATTTATTTGTTTCCTCTACCGGTTTCACATTTCTTATGCTTTTCAAAAGTAGAATTGAGATGGAGGGTTTGTGGTTTTCCCCGCATCTGATATATATATATATATATATATATATATATATATATATATATATATATATATATATGAGGTTGTTAATATATATATGTATATGTGTGTATGTGCATGTATGTCATCTCTTAAAAAAATAACCTATTTTCAAGATGATTATTGTAAAACATTAATGAGATATCTATATATCTTCTGATACGGCCACTGGAGTTAAATGAACTTTGACAAGAACTTAAATATTCGCAACGTATCGGAGTAAGCTTTCCTGTGTATAACCGACAGTCCATCTCCACTACTAGAAACCACATATACACTACCCACTTCCTGTATCTATTAGCAGCCTTGATTTCTAAATAACTTTCCAAATAAGTTGTTTTTTTTCTCACTTTCTTGTTTAGTTCTTCTCTTTCTTGACAAAGAGCTTAGCTCAAAATATTGACACCCTCTCCTTTCCCACACGATTTAATGACTGATTATATTTGTTGTTCTTTTTTATAATATATTTTCATTTGGAATAAACTTGCCGACGCAGACAAACAACTGGCTTCTCTTGACATTAGAATTCTACTTGGGCATAATTCGATGTACTGAGGTGGTTTTTTATGATCATGTTGATCACGTTGGACAAATATTAACTTTATACAGGAGGTCTGACGATGCATTTAAAACAGTGAGTGACTCGCATACATGTACATAAAGATTACAATACTACATTAACTAGAAAACCTAATACAAATAGAGATCAATATTAAAATTAAACATGAATATTAAGAATTTAAAAAACAAGTAGTGAGGGTTATTGCAAAATCGTTATTCATAATAGAATTTCGGCCTTATATATAATTGTTATTGTTTAGTCTCAGCTCAACCCTGATCTAGCTAAAACAAATCCCACAGTGGAATACTGCTCCCATAGTACTGCAGTACTAATGCTTTAGGTACAAATCCAAATATCCTCTATATAGTAAGTTAAACTCCTGCTGTATTTGAATGTTATTTATTTCATCATCTTAAGGAGGACAAAGTAAAAAGATGACCTTGACTAGATAAAGATAAGTATTTGTTTTTACCGTGTTACATATACAAAAGGAAAAAAAGACTATAGTAAAATTTCCGAAAGACTAGATAAGAATTTATGAAAAGAATTTCAGGTTTTATATTTAACCAATATTGTTAATATGAAAGAGTTGTTGGTGAAATCTATTTATATAACATTGGAAGGAGCATGTTTTTAAACAAAGAACCAACTAAGACGTAGAAAATAAGAACAAAGTATTTGGATGAATCAATAATTAAATAAATGAATGAAGAAGAAATAAAAAAATTGAAAGGAAACCAAAATCACTGGCAAGACTAAATATATCAAGAAGGCTTTGAAAAGAATATCCCGTTAAGGGTGAAAGCAGCGATTCTTTGCTTAAACTTTAATCTGTTATTTTAATAAATGTATATATATATCCAGGGAGTGTAACTCGGAGTTACTGTAGGTTCACCCGGGTGAGCACTCGATGTTCACGTCAGTGGCGAGGTGTAGAGCTAGACAGAGTGTAGTATAATAAAACAAGGATGAATGGTTACTCCTTCATTGCGTTTATTGGTTAGTGGCGTGCGTTTCGCTATTCGCTTAACCCCGACGAGATTTGAACTCAGATCATAAAGGGCAATAACTCTGTGCTGCAAAGCATGGCGTCCGACCCTCTACCAATACTGCCAATCCACCGACCTATAATAACGCAATAACAATATTAACCATCTTAGTTAATGAAGACAATCAATGTTGTGAGGCTCGTTTCTCACCAGAGGGAGTCACTGGCAATCCCGAAAGATTTTTTTTAGCCAAGCCAACAACACATACGTTTTTTTTAAAAGGACGTTTGCTTAATGACGAGGATGAAATTGACAACAAGTGGACAGACTACAGGTTCGTATGAACGCTAAAAATAGCTCACCAATTAGCCTGTCATTTTAACTCAACTGAAAAGGTGGTTTAGAACAATCAGAAATAAAGATTAAAAAAAGGTCCAAATGTGTGTTTTGAAACTATAGTAATGGTAAGCAACATAGAATGCAGCATGGCCGAATAGTTAAGTAGATCGCTTTGCAATCGTTAGATCTCGGGTTCAATCCTACAGCGTGGCATCTTGGGCAAGTTTCATTTATCATGCCTTGTGATTTACCGGCGTCGAAGACGCTCCTTTTTTCGAAAATTCTACCATGCGTCCTGGAGGTCGAAGGTTGTTCATTATTTCTTTCAAATTTTTGGTTGTCAAAATTAGGGTGCGTCCTCGGGGACGAAGCGTCTTCGGCGCCGGGAAATACGGTATATTGGATAGGCAGGAACTGTTTGGAAGCTTGCCAGATGAACTATACCTGTAATTCAACTGTCAGCATTGTTACACATTGCGTTATGCTGAATCTCCCTGAGAATTATGTTAAGAGTACACGTGTCTGTGAAATGTTCCACCATTTGTACGTTAACTTCACGAGCAGATCGTTCTCTTAATCGAACAACTGGAATACTCTTCGTCGAAACCGACGACAGTTCATTCCGTTCCTTCCAACCAACTTAACTGGAATGACACCAATACATTACTATAATGATATCAACGGTTGTTTATTAGCAATTCTAAATGTAAAGTATGAAATTATGATCTGTCACGATAAAAGGATATCTCCATATTTGATTGGTTGTTGACAGATTATTGTAAAGAGTAATGAACATCGTTGATATGATATATTCTATGACAGATGAAGGGGGGGGGGGGGTTATTGAGATAAGATGGACAAGGGGGGAAAGACAAGGAGAAAGGAAACAAATTATAGAACATCAGTGTCTCATAAAACAATATAGAAACAGTGAGGATGGTGAGAAGGATGGGGGGTGAAGAAGAAGGAGGGGGGAGATGAAGGAGGAGGAGAAGGAGGAGAAGGAGAAGAAGGAGAAGAAGAAGAAGAAGAAGAAGAAGAAGAACTATAAAATGTTAGTAGGCTTATAAATAGTTTTTAGAGACAATGTTAGGTTAGCTGAATCGATCATTTAACGGTAGGAGACACGAGTAATCGATGACTTTTACTTGATTGGTAAACAGGCAAGATAGTCCAACAGACATCCACATCGATAGTGTAATGGTGTGTCGTTTTAAACCTGACAAGTATTTTATGTGTAGTTTTTGCTATGGTTGGCCGATCAACAATCGAACATTAAATATGATTAACTGTTTCAGGCTAACTTTAGTTCTTGTCTCTTGCTTTCTTTTTCCAGTTTTTATAAACATTTTTTGATGAGTCGAAAAGAGTCGATATTCTGATGGGGTTTTTTTTACTGTGATTTTACTTTCAACGGTTAGTGTATCACCAGTGAGGCTAATGTTATGATTATTGACCATTTTTTTGTGGTGATTATTATCATTATTACTACTACTACTACTACTACTACTACTACTACTACTGCTACTGCTGCTGCTGCTGCTACTATTATTATTATCATTATTATTATCATTCTATATTTTTATATTTTCACTGTTAAATTAGTCTTGCCATTCTGCACTTTTACTCGACCTTATAGTAAACCCCCCACTGTCCCTGTCTTTGTATTGTCCCCTATATGTCGGCCCTTGTGGCCAATAAATGAAATCATTATTATTATTATCATTTAGGGCGGTGGATTGGCAGTATCGCTAGAGAGTCGGACACCATGCTTTCCAGCATAGTTACGTCCCTTTACGGTCTGAGTTCAAATCCCGTCGAGGTTAACTTTGCCTTTCATCCTTTCGGGGTCGATAAAATACAGTAGCAGTCACGCACTGGGGTCGATTTAATCGACTTTCCCCTCCCCCAAAATTGCTGGCCTTGTGCCTATATAAGAAACCATTATTAGAAGGTGGTGGATTGGCAGTCTCGGTAGAACATCGGGCAATATGCTTTGCAGCATAGAGTTACGTTCCTTTACGTTCTGAGTTCAAATCTGGCCGAGGTTAGAGTAAAATAAAGTACCAGTAATGTACTGTATGAAGGAGGAAAGCATTCATCGATGGTTCCAAAGAAGTTTCCGGTTATGTTGGTCGGGACGTGTCTAGTTGCAGGATCTCCTGTGCTTGGTGTATGGCCTAGCTGTGTTGTTGCTGACCTTACTGCCAAGATATGTGAACGATTTCACATACTTGAGATTCTTCTCAACAACATTTGTAGGGGTTTCTAGGACCTGGGGAACTGATGGTTTCTGTTTGACATCTTTTATTTGTTTGGCCATAGAGTTTGGCTGGTGGATCACTTCTGTTTTCTTTATGCTGATGGTAAGCCCGAAGGCTTTACTTGCAACATAAAAATGGTTTACGTGTTCCTGAGCTTCCTTTAAAGATGTCGTTACAAGTGCAGCGTCATCTACAAAAAGGAGATCGCGAATGATGGTGGTTCTTAGATGTATCTTGCTTTTGTGTGTATAATGTCATATCATTCATTCAGTTACTTCTAAATAGAATATAACTAAGTACTCTCACTACTAGATGTATTGAGTACCTTACTTTAAATGTGGTTCCCTTGCGTTCTTTAACAGAACTCCATTCTACTACATATATACATACATACACACAAACATACATACAAACACACACACACATATATATATATACATATATATGTGTGTGTGTGTGTGTGTGTGTGTGTGTGTGTGTGTGTGTGTGTGTGTGTGTGTGTGTGTGTGTGTTTATAATACCCCGAAACATCCGTGATCCGTACTTAACTAGTGACGAAGGGAGACTGCCCACCTCTTGTTTGTGTCTCCTTACCTTCTAACACCCGTTATCAGTAACCACACAGCCTCTCCTCTCATCCATATTTTATACATATATATACATATATATAAATATATATATATATATATATATATATATATATATCAAATTAAAAGACGGAGTTAAAGACTCACATTAATCCCCTATCATTTAATGAGCTCAAGGAATCAGTATATATATAGAGAAACACAAAGAGGCGTGTGTTTAATTATAGAGGATAGAGAACCACCAGATATATATCACGTCCGTCTCTTCAATCTTTCTAATTTCTCATTCTTTCTTTTGATGAAGGACTAGCGTCCGAAACGCTACGACCCTCTAACAAGCGTTAACATTTATTATTATTACTATAAGAGTTACGGCCCTTGCCATTCTGAGTTCAAATCCCGGCGAGGTTGACTTTGCCTTTCATCCTTACGGGGTCGATAAAATAAAGTACCAGTAATGCACTGGGTAATTGCTGGCCTTGTGCCTAAAGTAGAAACAATTATTACTATATATATATATATATATATATATATATATATATATATATATATATATATATATATATATGAAAAAGTGAGTCCTTCATCAGTGACCCTCCAACCGTCCTCGATATATAGGAAAAGAGTCAGGGCCCCGACGGCTGAGCTCTGGCCGTTTCGACAGCTAGATCCGAACATTATATATGTATAACCATATTATCTAGAATTAAGTTTATATTCTCTTAGCGGTTGGTGGCCAATTCTATCAATTCTACACACTTTATTTACTAAATATAATTCTTAAGACAATAAAGTTTTGTGTTTCGGATACCTAAATATGGAATGGTACGTGTGCTCAGTCTGCGCTGTGCTGTGTGTTTCTTATTGGCAACAAGACCCTCCCAAAGTATAACAATATTGGTTTCAACACACGTTTTCAGATAAAGAATCTTGCTAAACAAATTCAGAAACGAAATATATATATATATATATATATATATATATATATATATATATATATATATAAGCAGTACATAGGCATAGATTAACACATCTGAACTATAATTTAGACAATATTCCTTAGACATTGTAGGACCAATAATAGTTTCAGTGAAGAGAATCTAAGCGTGAATAGAATTACCATGCGTGTATATAAAGTCTTTGTTCATGCGTATTATTATACCTGCTGTGTTATAACGGATTATTTTCTCTCTTGAAAATGTCTTCTCTTTTTCCCTATACACAATACACTGTACTAACTGGTTTTCATGTTTTAGCATATGTTCTACTTTGACAAAAATAATTACTTCTACTCCAAAAGAAAATGACGTGTCACGAGAATGATACAAAAAAATGCGATATATATATATATATATATATGTGTGTGTGTGTGTGTGTGTGTGTGTGTGTGTGTGTGTGTGTGTGTGTGTGTGTGTGTGTGTATATATATATATATATATATATACACACCCACACACACACACACATATATATCGCATATATATATCGCATATATATATATATATATATATATATAACGTATGTATGAGTATGTGTGTGTATGTATATATATATGTGTATGTATATATATACATATATATATATATATATATACATATATATATGTATATATGTACATATATATATATATTAAATCATATTATATTCTACTTGTGTGTGTGTAATGTGTACATATATATATGTGTGTATATATATATGTGTGTATATATATATGTGTGTATGTGTGTGTATGTGTGTGTATGTGTGTGTACATATATACATATGTATATATACCTCCACAGTCTATAATAATTCTACTTGAGGCACATGCCAACAATTTGGAGGAAGCGGAAAGTCGAATATAACGACCCCAGTATTTAACTGGTACTTTATTTCATCGACCCCGGAAGGATGAAAGGTAAAGTTGACCTCGGCAGGATTTGAACTCAGCACATAGAAAGTCGTAACTATATACAGCAAAGCATCTTGTCCGACGCTCTACCGACCCTAATCCACTCTTTTAGGTTGTTAACCATTAAGTATACCATTGTTGCTGTTGTTTACAGTCGTAGTAGTAGTAGTAGTAGTAGTAGTAGTAGTAGTATTGGTGGTGGTGGTTGGAGTGGTAGTAGTAGTGGTGGTGGTGTTTGAGGTGATAGTGGTGTTGGTGCTTGTGTTGGTGGTGGTTGTGGTGGTAGTAGTTGTGGTGGTGGTGGGTGTAGTAGTAGTAGTAGTAGTAGTAGTAGTGGTGGTGGTGGTAGTAGATGGTAGAGCATCAGATAAAATATATCTAGGTGTTTAACCATGTCCCTGTACGCCCTGGTATCAAGTCTTGGCTGAGACAACCTTCCTCCATTTATTTTATCCATACTGGGGTTTATTTTATCTAAAAAAAAAACTGTCTAGAACATGGACGACGACGACAACAATGAGTCTGGTAATACCATCTATCAATAAATAAATAGATAAATAGATAAATAAATAAAAACAAAGAAAGTAATAACAGTTTTAGCTATTTTTGGTCGGTTAAAAAGTTTTGTAATTGAAAAATCAAAAAAAAAAAAAAAAATAACCAAAAATTGGAAATATCGATCAATATAAAAAAAAAAATAATGATCTACCTTTTCGGAATTTAATCAATAATATTATAGTTTTGTGTGTGGGTGGTGGTGGTGGTGGTAGTGAGGGGTAGCATGTTAGAGAAAATATGTAAATACCAAGGTGGAAATTTTTCCTGTATTAATATCGATTAACCCAGTTCGTGTTTTAAAAATCTTATGCGGATAATGTCATTTTTAAATTCGCGTGTATGTTTGTGTGTATGTGTGTGTGTGCGTCTGTGTGTGCGCGTGCGAGTGTGTGTGCGCGCACGTGTCTGCATATCCCTTTCTCTCTCTCTCTCTCTATATATATATATCACTTTCTAATATATATATATATATATATATTTAAAATGTTGCTGCTTCCATCCCCTAATCCTGGTTCAATTAACAAAAACACGGAGTGTGCAAAATTTCAGCTCAATCGGACAACTGTTAGGCGACCCTCAAACGCCTCCAAGTTGGAACATGATATACGCAACGATTAATTCTGTTCCTTATGTCGGCCATTTTCAAACGCGGACCAGTCATATTAGTTAACTGTTTATCACTAACGTATATTTCTTAATATTTTATTTCTCTATACTACCATTAGGTGCAGTACAATTCTTTAAACAGACGAACGCAACTCACAACCTCACTCGCTCACGGCTAGTCTTCCTCTCATTGCTCTCCTTTTATCCTTGCTCTCCTTTTATCCTTGCTCTTCTTGCTCTCCTTTTATCCTTGCTCTCCTTTTCTCCTTACTCTCCTTTTCTCCTTCCTCTTCCTGCTCCCGTTTTCTCCTTCCTCTCCCTGCTCCTCTTTTCTCCTTCCTCTCCCTGCTCCCCTTTTCTCCTTATTCTCCTTTTCTACTTCCTCTCTTTTTATCATTGCTCTCCTTTTCTTATTGCTCTCCTTTTATCCTTGCTCTCCTAGCTCTTCTTTTATCATTACTCTACTTACTTTCCTTTCTCTCTTTTTATCTTTGTTCTCTTTTTATCCTTGTTCTCTTTTTATCCTTGCTCTCCTTTTCTCCTTGCACTCCTTGCTCTCCTGTTATCCTTACTATCCTTTTCTCCTTAATCTCCTTGCACTCCTTTTCTCCTTACTCCCCTTGCTCTCCTTTCTCTCCTTTTCTTATTGCTCCCTTTGCTCTTTTTCTCCTTGCTATCCTTGCTCTCTTTACTCTCCTTGCTCTCCTGTTCTTCTTATCCTTGCTCTCCTGTTCTCCTTACTCTCCTTTTCGCGTTGCTCTTCTTGCTCCTTGCTTTCCTTGCTCTCCTTTTCTCCTCTTTTCTCCTTACTCTCCTTACTCCCCTTGCTCTCCTTTTATCATTGTTCTCCTTTTATCCTTGCTCTCCTTTCTCCTTCTCTTATGAAATGTGTGAGAAAAAAATGTGTGATATATGTGTAGAAAATATATATGTGTAAAAAAATTAACCGTTATTCGTGGAATATGTTATAGGACATTAGCTGTAAACTTTGTGAAAGGTCTTAAAAGATTTATGATTACAAAGACCAAATAAGTCCGTACGTCTATTTATTAAAGAGTTGAAATTCGAGATAATGGTAAATTTTTCAGCTAGACATAAATTACAAACCCTAGATATGGAAGCATTGGAGTAAGGAAAAGCGTTGCAAATTTCACGCCAAGAAATTGCGTAATTAATGTTTTTGTCTTTTAAGGACCAAATAAGTTCTGAGAGTGCGGTGTTGGTCTTTTTAAGTGGATATTTAAATGTAGAAGAATGGTTATAGAGTCTTGCTTTAAAAGAAGTAAAAGTAGAGCCAATGTAGGTATAGGTGAATAATATATATATATATATATATATATATATATATATATTATTCAAAATGAAGGATATTCACATAATCAAAATATATGCTGTATTATATATATATTTCAAAGGTACTGTGTTGTTATTTCAGTACGTCTTCATCAGATAAAATATATGATTTGATATATGACATAGCGCTACGGTCTTGATTATACAATTCCAGTATTGGCAGTGATTTATACCACAAATAATATGATAAACTTAAAGAAGAAAAGAGCGTAGAGCAAATTAGAGATATGAGAGAGGGTGTAAATAAGAGGAAAGGCAAGAAAAAATAAATAAATACATACATAAATACCTACATAAATAGATAAATGAATAAAAAATAAATGGATGAATGAGTAAAAAAGAAAAGAGGAATAACGACAAAAGAGGGAAGGTGTAAGGAAAGTAAAGGGAACAGAGGGGGGTAAAGAAAATAAAGAAAATAAAGGAAACATCAAATAGAGGGGGATAGAGAAAAACCCGTTGTTTTCAAATGCTAGATCAAATAGGACATCCAATCAATTCAACTAAACAATTGAATATCTTTAGTATTTGATTATGCATTAGTTAATTATACTTATATATTATATCAAAATTAATCAGTATAGATTATTTTCTATAGTAATCACATATATATAGTTTAATTAAAAATTTATATAATTTAATTTAACTCATTATAGATTATTATTTTTAATTTTAAGGTAAGATATTCTATAAATATTTTGTTACAACTTTAAAAGAATTAATCATTAAAGCGTACTTAAATAATTATTACATATGTATTAAAATCTAATACTATACATAAATCACCATCAATACATATAAAATATTTAGATCATATATTACTCAAATTATTTGATTATGATATTCTTTTTATAAAATCTTCACTATTCTTCACTATTCTTTAATTTTCATTTAATTTCTAGGATTAAACTGCAGTTAATTAAACTACACAAAAGTTAATTTCATTAATTTATTGAAAGGTTATATTTACTTCTGTATTTACTTATTTTGATATATAGTTTCATTTTAATGATAGTCTGTATATTATTAGTCTACATATTTCAAAACTAATATAATTCAGCAAGCCAGACAAAAGGCAGGACATTTTATGGACAATGTAAACAAAAGGAAGAAAACTCCAGGAAAACACTTTGTTGAGTGCTTTTAATCTATTGTAAAATTGTATTCATTCAGTAAATCAACGAACCATATTAATCTTTGGTTATATATATATACAGAGAGAGAGAGAGAGAGAGAGAGAGAGAGAGAGAGTGAGAGAGAGAGAGAGAGAGAGAGAGAGAGAGAGAGAGAGAGAGAGAGAGAGAGAGAGAGAGAGAGAGAGAGAGAGAGAGAGATATTACGTACCATAATAATATGTATATATATATATATTTAAATAAATATATATGTATTTAAATATATATATATATACATATATATATATATACATATATATACTAAGAGTGGGAAATGAAATTTCGTTTCATTTTTTCCGTTTATATATAAGAGAGAGAGAGAGAGAGAGAGAGAGAGAGAGAGAGAGAGAGACTATGTGTGTGTTTTACGTGCGAAGTCATTTAAGCGCTCATTTACTTGCCTGCAGGGAAATGTGTCAGCTTGGTATTTCTGCCTTTATGTGTTGGTGACTAAAATATTAAATCTCTATAGTTTATCGTCCGTATCAGATAGACAATTATCCGAAATACATATTGAAGACATATCGAATTGCGTGTATGGGAATCTGCAAACGCACGCCTAGCCTATGTAAGTATGTAAATGCTTGTGTATGTATATGTGTACCTACAAACGCACTCCTGGCCTGTGTAAGTATATACATACTTGTGTATGCATATGTGTGTATCTGCAAACGCACGCCTGGCCTGTGTAAGTGTGTAAATGCTTATGTATGCATATGTGTATCTGCAAACGCACTCCTGGCCTGTGTAAGTATATACATACTTGTGTATACATGTATGTGTACCTACAAACGCACTCCTGGCCTGTGTAAGTATATACATACTTGTGTATACATGTATATGTACCTACAAACGCACTCTTAGCCTATGTGAGTATATACATACTTGTGTATACATGTATGTATACCTACAAACGCACTCCTGGCCTGTGTAAGTATATACATACTTGTGTATACATGTATGTGTACCTACAAACGCACTCCTGGCCTGTGTAAGTATATACATACTTGTGTATACATGTATGTGTACCTACAAACGCACTCCTGGCCTGTGTAAGTATATACATACTTGTGTATACATGTATATGTACCTACAAACGCACTCCTGGCCTGTGTAAGTATATACATACTTGTGTATACATGTATATGTACCTACAAACGCACTCCTGGCCTGTGTAAGTATATACATACTTGTGTATACATGTATGTGTACCTACAAACGCACTCCTGGCCTGTGTAAGTATATACATACTTGTGTATACATGTATATGTACCTACAAACGCACTCCTGGCCTGTGTAAGTATATACATACTTGTGTATACATGTATGTGTACCTACAAACGCACTCCTGGCCTGTGTAAGTATATACATACTTGTGTATACATGTATATGTACCTACAAACGCACTCCTGGCCTGTGTAAGTATATACATACTTGTGTATACATGTATATGTACCTACAAACGCACTCTTAGCCTGTGTGAGTATATACATACTTGTGTATACATGTATGTGTACCTACAAACGTACTCCTGGCCTGTGTAAGTATATACATACTTGTGTATACATGTATATGTACCTACAAACGCACTCCTGGCCTATGTGAGTATATACATACTTGTGTATACATGTATGTGTACCTACAAACGCACTCCTGGCCTGTGTGAGTATATACATACTTGTGTATACATGTATGTGTACCTACAAACGCACTCTTAGCCTGTGTGAGTATATACATGCTTATATATGCATATGTGTGTATCTGCCAAATGCACGCCTGGCCTGTGTAAGTGTGTAAGTGCTTATGTATGTATGTATGTGTATCTGCAAACGCACGCCAGACCTGTGTGAGTATATATACATACTTGCGTATACATGTATATAGTTTCTACTTTTGGCACAAGGCCAGCGATTACCCCAGTACACCACTGGTACTTTATTTTATCGACCTCGTAAGGATGAAAGGCAGAGTGAACCTCGGCGGATTTGAACTCAGAACGCAAAGGGCCATAACTATGCTGCAAAACATGGTGTCTGACGCTCTACCGATTACTGCCAAACCACCGCCTGTATAAATATATATGTGCCTGTGTATGTATGTGTGTATCTACAAACACACGCCTGATCTGTGTAAGTATATACATGCTTATGTATGTGTATGTGTATCTTCAAACGCACTCCTGGCGTGTGTAAGTATATTATACATGCTTGTGTATGTATGTGTATCTGCAAATGTACACCAGACCTGTGTAAATGTATATATGCTTGTGTATGTATGTGTATCTGCAAACGCACGCCAGGCTTGTGTAAATATATACATGCTTGTGTATGCATATGTGTATCTGCAACCGTACTCCTGCCTGTGTAAGTATAGACATGTTTGTGTATACATATGTGTATCTTCAAACGCACACCAGGCCTGTGTGAGTATATTATACATACTTGTGTATGCATGTATGTGTATCTGCAAACGCACGCCTGGCCTGTGTGAGTATATACATAGTTGTGTATGAATGTGTACCTACAAACGCACGCCTGGCCTGTATAAATGTATATATGCTTGTGTATGTATGTTTATCTGCAAACGCACGCCAGGCCTGTGTAAATATATACATGCTTGTGTATGCATATGTGTATCTGAAAACGCACGCCAGGCTTGTGTGAGTATATTATACATGTTTGTGTATGAATGGATGTGTATACATGCGTACATAATTAATTTACAGCATTTTATTAATAAATATATGGTTCAAGAAGCAAGTAAAATGTCTATTAATTTTAATATTGAACTGCAGATATTCTCAAGCGACGCGTCAGTCTGGGGGGTATATTTGTTCAAAATGTAAAATGTAATCATAATCAACCAAAGTAAATACTCATTATAGTAAGTAGATGTGTCTAAACATTTCATAGTTAGTGTATCTATTCAGAATATATATTTGGATGGCCCACAGGCCAAAGAAAAAGCCGTTACATAGTCGTTAGGTTTGTTAGAAATAGTAGCCAAATTTGCTTCAAATTACAACCTAACGTCTGGTGTATATTAAATCTCTGTCCTCCACACCGTGTCTTCCTTATTTATACTGTTTCTGCTATTGAAACCTACCGTCTCAAAATAATGGGTTCTACTATAGACACAAAGCCAGTAATTCGAGGGGAGGGGAAAGGTGATTAAATCGACCCCGGTACGTTACTGATACTTTATTTTATCGACCCCGTAAGGATGAAAGGCAAAGTTAACCTGGGCAAGATTTGTACTCAGACCGTAAAGGGCCGTAACTCTATGCTGCAAAGAATGGCGTCCGACTCTCTACCGATACTGCCAATCCACCGCCCTCTACCGTCTCAAAATAATAATAAAAAAAGAGAGAATCACAAGCAGTTAAACAACAACAACAATAAAAACAACAACCTTCTGGGGTTGAAGGGGAAATGGTTCTTTATGAGACCATTTCCCCGTGATGACAGAAATTAAATTCTCATCGAAAATACTCTGAAAAAGAATATATAGGGTGTCCCAAAATATGTATACAGCATTCTAATAAATATTGCCTGTACAGGTAATAAAAGTGTGTATACATTTTTTTTTTTTTGTATCTACTTATGGAGTAAGATCTATAAAGAAGAGTAATATTAGAGTTATTCTGGGTAATATTGGTGAATTCGATGACAGCGATAGATATGTTGTTCACAATAGTTTTTTTATAAATCGATCTTGTTAAATATTTAGAGTAAATTCTACAAATACCGGCAACCTCGGGGACTTGAGATGCCGTTAAATGTAAATGTTTCGTTGTCTAGGGCGTGTGTATTTATTACGTAAATAAAAGGGTTACAGTAAATAAGAAATAGTGACATAGTATATATTCAGTACTGTTTTGTCAACTAGTAAATATAACACAAGCAATATGGACAGAGAAATAAAAACATTATCAAATGGAAAAAGAAACACATACACGACAAGTGATGTAAACAGACAAACGTGTTGCTTGATAGAATTCTTCACTCTCCGACATTTTTCAAAAGTGTTGTTAGTTTGTATTTCCTGTGATTCTAGATGTTATTTCGGAGGTTTAGCAGTATCGGTAGAGGGTCGGACGCCATGCTTTGACGCATAGAGTTACGGCCCTTGCCATTCTGAGTTCAAATAACTTTGCCTTTCATTCTTCCGGGGTCGATAAAATAAAGTACTAGTAATGCACTGGGTAATTGCTGGCCTTGTGCCAAAAGTAGAAACAATTATTTCTCTTATTTCCAGGGCGGTGGATTGGCAGTATCGTTAGAGGGTCGGGCGCCATGCTTTAGAAACAATTATTTCGGAGGTTTAGTGCACAACGTTATCCTTTCTGTTGATGTTCCTCTTTCAAAGTCAGTTCCCGTCTTAATTAATAAACTGTTATCATTCATATTATACTGCAAATGCGTCTATAGAGTTAATCGACTGTAGCGAACCTATCAGATGCATGCATGGTCTCGTAACTCCTGGGGGAACGTCAGGGAGCCATGCGGCGTTTCTGGGACATTTTTTAAACTTGGTGGAGCCCATCTCCTCTCCAGGTCTGAATATAGCAGATTTCTTCCAGAGAAGGAGAGAGGGGGAGAGAATGGAAGTTAGAAAGAGATATAGGGGAAAAATCGACCCCTTGTACTTGACTAGTACTTTTTTTAATCGACCTCGAATGGATGAAAGGTAAAGTTGACCTCGATAGGATTTGAACTGAGAGAGTAAAGAGCTGAAACGAATACTCCAAAGCCTTATATCCGAGGTTCTAACGACTCTGCTATTTCGCCGCCATAATCAACCTATCAGATAACCTCTACCAAAAGATAATGATATTAGCTAGACTAATCTTTCGTTTTATGATCACATACAACTTGAACCTTCACGATTGCTTCAAATGTTTGACCTCATAATCACTGAGCAAAAACTGGCCTTCCTGTTCAAAACTATCAGCGAAACATCATCAGCACCAACAAAAGACTACACAGTCGTTTGGCTTGCTAGAAACAACAACCAAATTTCCATTAACTCACCTCAAACTACCTTAAAAAATGAAGGCACATGTGGGATGATGTTTTACTTAAATATAAAAAAAAAGACGAGAGTCACGGCTGCAATCTATTTGATCACGGCCTGCTTGAGAAGGGATTCATCTGAGGCTAATAAATAAGATTGTGGGGAGGGGGGGGGTTAAATTAACAAGTTAACGAAGGAGCCGCATTATGGTTACTTGACCTGTCAGAAATAGCTGTCAAATTTCCCTCATATCAAACTTCAAAGCTTTTTTTTTAAACAAAACAAAACAAAAAAGACACATTGGTCTATGTATTCTTAAATACACAGCTTGGAAACAAAAGATCGATGGACATGATTAGAATGTCTTTGATCAGAGTTCACCTCTATCAATAGTGAAGGCGCATGGCTTAGTGGTTAAAGCATTGGGCTTGCAATCGAAAGGTTGTGAGTTCAATTCTCGAACCGGGTGATGTGTTGTTTCCTTGAGCAAGACACTTCACGTTGCTCCAGTTTACTCAGCTGTAGAAATGAGATGATAGGACTGGGGTCCCTATCATTAAATTACCCAAGACACCTCCAACGAGATATACCTTGGAGGAGGCCAGCTAAACCTGCATAAGTGTGATCTGTAACAACAACAACCTCCATCAAGGGCAGTCGTGAAACTAAATTAACAACAAAATATAAAATGGATTCAACGTGAATAAATCAGAAAGTGTTAAGCCACTCACTACCTCTTTAATTATGTCATTGAATTCGTTAGAATATGTTTAGATTTACGAGTTGTTTAACTTGGCTAATTCAACTTAATTCTTGTTTATTGCATTCGAGGGGAAAAAATAACAAAGGGAGAAAAAAGCCATCGTCACTCCATTAAACGTTAACATTTGTTTCTCTTTCTTTCCTGGAAATAAATATCAAAGAGACAGTAATCTTTGTAAAAATAACAGCAGAAGAATCGTGTCTCTTGGATACCAACATTTAAACCTTGTATATGAGCTTAGATTAAATACTAAGCAGCAGATGTACAGAGATACATTATTTCTATGTGTATATTATATTGTGTGGGGGTGCATATACTCACACGAATATATATATATATATATATATATATATATATTCGTGTGAGTGTATGCCCCCACATATATATATATATATATATATATATATATATATATATATATATATATATATATATATGAATATATACTGTGTATATATGAATATATACTGTGTATATACGAATATATATATATATATATATTCGTGTGAGTGTATGCCCCCACATATATATATATATATATATATATATATATGTATATATGAATATATACTGTGTATATACGAATATATATATATATGTATATATAATGTAATACTTTATACGTATAGCAAGATAAAAAACAAATACTTCTGCTCATCGGCTACTCATAACAGACAAACTTAATGGTTCGGGTCAAGAATGGCGGGTGGGATGGGGCTTGTTCACACGACTGTTTAACTCGCCTTGGGGCTGGTTCTATAGGAATATTGGTGACGCCAAATATGAATATAGAAAGATATTTCGTTAAGACACACACCACACCACACATACACACTACACCACACATACACACTACACCACACATACACACTACACCACACCACACCACACACACACACCACACCACACATACACACTACACCACACACACACTACACCACACCACACCACACCACACATACATACCACACCACACCACACCACACACACACACCACACCACACATACACACTACACCACACACACACACTACACCACACATACACACTACACCACACCACACACACACACCACACCACACATACACACTACACCACACACACACACTACACCACACCACACCACACATACACACTACACCACACACACACACTACACCACACCACACCACACCACACATACACACTACACCACACATACACACTACACCACACATACACACTACACCACACCACACCACACACACACACCACACCACACATACACACTACACCACACACACACACTACACCACACCACACCACACCACACATACACACTACACCACACACACACACTACACCACACCACACCACACCACACATACACACTACACCACACATACACACTACACCACACATACACACTACACCACACATACACACTACACCACACATACACACTACACCACACCACACCACACACACACACCACACCACACATACACACTACACCACACACACACACTACACCACACATACACACTACACCACACCACACCACACACACACACCACACCACACATACACACTACACCACACATACACACTACACCACACCACACCACACACACACACCACACCACACATACACACTACACCACACACACACACTACACCACACATACACACTACACCACACCACACCACACACACACACCACACCACACATACACACTACACCACACACACACACTACACCACACATACACACTACACCACACCACACCACACCACACATACACACTACACCACACACACCACACCACACATACACACTACACCACACACACACACTACACCACACATACACACTACACCACACCACACCACACATACACACTAAACCACACCACACATACACACTACACCACACATACACACGACACCACACCACACCACACATACACACTACACCACACCACACCACACATACACACTACACCACACCACACCACACATACACACTACACCACACACACCACACCACACATACACACTACACCACACACACACACTACACCACACATACACACTACACCACACCACACTACACATACACACTAAACCACACCACACATACACACTACACCACACATACACACCACACCACACCACACATACACACTACACCACACATACACACTACACCACACATACACACTACACCACACCACACCACACATACACACTAAACCACACCACACATACACACTACACCACACATACACACTACACCACACATACACACTACACCACACATACACACTACACATACACACTACACCACACCACACCACACATACACACTACACCACACATACACACTACACCACACATACACACTACACCACACCACACCACACCACACATACACACTACACCACACATACACACTACACCACACATACACACTACACCACACCACACCACACATACACACTACACCACACCACACCACACATACACACTACACCACACATACACACTACACCACACATACACACTACACCACACATACACACTACACCACACCACACCACACCACACCACACATACACACTACACCACACTACACCACACCACACCACACATACACACTACACCACACATACACACTACACCACACATACACACCACACATACACACTACACCACACCACACATACACACTACACCACACATACACACTACACCACACATACACACTACACCACACCACACCACACATACACACTACACCACACCACACCACACATACACACTACACCACACACACACACCACACCACACATACACACTAGACCACACCACACATACACACCACACCACACTACACCACACATACACACCACACTACACCACACTACACCACACATACACACCACACATACACACCACACCACACCACACTACACCACACCACACATACACACCACACCACACCACACCACACCACACCACACTACACGACACCACACATACACACCACACTACACCACACTACACCACACATACACACCACACATACACACCACACCACACATACACACTACACCACACATACACACCACACCACACCACACCACACTACACCACACATACACACCACACCACACTACACCACACACACACACTACACCACACATACACACTACACCACACATACACACTACACCACACATACACACTACACCACACACACACCACACCACACCACACATACACACCACACCACACCACACTACACCACACCACACCACACATACACACCACACCACACCACACCACACCACACCACACCACACCACACCACACCACACCACACCACACCACACATACATACCACACCACACTACACCACACACACACACTACACCACACATACACACTACACCACACATACACACTACACCACACATACACACCACACCACACCACACCACACATACACACCACACTACACCACACATACACACCACACCGCACTACACCACACACACACACTACACCACACATACACACTACACCACACATACACACTACACCACACATACACACTACACCACACACACACCACACCACACCACACATACACACCACACCACACCACACTACACCACACCACACCACACATACACACCACACCACACCACACCACACTACACCACACCACACCACACTACACCACACACACACACTACACCACACATACACACTACACCACACACACACCACATCACACATACACACTACACGACACATACACACTACACCACACACACACACTACACCACACATACACACTACACCACACATACACGCTACACCACACACACACCACATCACACATACACACTACACCACACTAACACACTACACCACACACACACACTACACCACACATACACACTACACCACACATACACGCTACACCACACACACACCACATCACACATACACACTACACCACACATACACACTACACCATACACACTACACCACACACACACACTACACCACACATACACACTACACCACACATACACACTACACCACACACACACCACATCACACATACACACTACACCACACATACACACTACACCACACACACACACTACACCACACATACACACTACACCACACATACACACTACACCACACATACACACTACACCACACACACACCACATCACACATACACACCACACATACACACCACACCACACACACCACACCACACTACACCACATCACACATACACACAAACAAAACACATACACACACACCACACACAACACACACACAACACACACACCACACCACATACACACCACACTACACCACACATACACACTACACCACACACCACACTACACCACACATACACACTACACCACACACACTACACCACACACACACACTACACCACACATACACACTACACCACATATACACACCACACCACACATACACACCACACTACACCACACATGCACACCACACATACACACTACACCACACATACACACTACACCACACACACACCACACACACACCACACATACACCACACACACACCACACCACACATACACACTACACCACACACACACCACACCACACCACACCACACATACACACTACACCACACACACACCACACATACACACTACACCACACATACACACTACACCACACATACACACTACACCACACATACACACTACACCACACACACACCACACTACACCACACACACACCACACCACACATACACACTACACCACACATACACACTACACCACACATACACACCACACTACACCACACACACACCACACCACACATACACACTACACCACACACAGACCACACCACACCACACCACACATACACACTAAACCACACACACACCACACCACACATACACACTACACCACACATACACACTACACCACACACACACACTACACCACACACACACTACACCACACATACACACTACACCACACATACACACTACACCACACACACACACTACACCACACACACACACTACACCACACACACACACTACACCACACATACACACCACACCACACATACACACTACACCATACATACACACTACACCACACATGCACACCACACATACACACTACACCACACATACACACTACACCACACACACACCACACTACACCACACACACACCACACCACACATACACACCACACATACACACTACACCACACATACACACCACACCACACACACACCACACCACACATACACACTACACCACACACACACCACACCACACATACACACTACACCACACACACACACACCACACCACACATACACACTACACCACACATACACACTACACCACACATACACACTACACCACACACACGCACTACACCACACATACACACCACACTACACACACACCACACCACACATACACACTACACCACACATACACACCACACTACACCACACACACACTACACCACACATACACACCACACACACACCACACCACACATACACACTACACCACACATACACACTACACTACACCACACACACACCACACCACACATACACACTACACCACACACACACTACACCACACATACACACCACACTACACCACACACACACCACACCACACATACACACTACACCACACATACACACTACACTACACCACACACACACCACACCACACATACACACTACACCACACATACACACTACACCACACATACACACCACACCACACCACACATACACACTACACCACACATACACACCACACTACACCACACATACACCACACCACACATACACACACCACACCACACATACACACTACACCACACATACACACCACACTACACCACACACACACCACACCACACATACACACCACACCACACACACACCACACCACACATACACACTACACCACACCACACCACACACACACACTACACCACACACACACACTACACCACACACACACACCACACCACACATACACACTACACCACACATACAC
>OZ024747.1:6711630-6719130 GCA_964016885.1 Eledone cirrhosa
CCCGTCGGACGGGGAGAGTTGATAGGTCTGAGCTGGAAAAAATGAAAGCACAGTTAGCCTCGGCGGGATTTGAACTCAGAGCGCAATGACCCCTAACGACTCTACTAATTCGCATGGCATAAAATACTTCTACCTTAAACTTATTCTCACATAAAGATGCATATCACCTTCCACATCTTCACCAACGAATCCTCTTCTGTTTTCATATGGTTTCCCTGTGTTTTTAGCAACAATTTTACCTTCACTAAGAAAAGAGCCCCAATATTTTATGCAGCTAATAAGGGTTACAAATGCTTCCTTCCTCATCAATTGTAGCATTACTGGCTTGAAGAAGAATATTGAGATGATGAAGATTTTGATTCAAATTTTGATTCAAATTTATGCCAAATCTGAAAGGAATTTAAATATTAAGTTGGAAATGTTTTTTTTTCCGGAGTTATATTTAGAATGAACAAGAAGATAGTTGTGAGCTGACTATCGAATATTAGGAATAACTGAGAGTGAACCTCCAACATGTATATTATAGGAATTACTATCAAATATACTGTAGAGATTCTGAACTGATTTAAAGAAAATATTCTCTCTCTCTCTGTTTCTCTCTCTCTCTCCCTCCTTCTTCTTTGCCCACTTATTCCTGGAAGGTGTGCTTGAGGGCAAAGTCTTCAAACACCCCTTCCAGTGGGTCCTGTCAGAAACAACCATCTCCAATTTATCCGGCTTGATCTCCGATCGTGACGACCAGCCAAGCTCGTGTGTGTTGTTATTCAACCATCTTGCTCTTGAACCTCCAACATGTATATTATAGGAATTACTATCAAATATACTGTAGAGATTCTGAACTGATTTAAAGAAAATATTTAATTTTATTGCAGTACTCAGTGACACTTCACATACATTGGGACTGTGACAGACACAAGAAAATATAGCCAATGAATTGAACCGGCTTGGAATTACTTGAGAACCATTCTAACGACCAGTGATGTTACTCTCATTATCTTAGCCTTGAACATACAGAGAAGGGAATATCATGTTTTTGTTGTTTTAAGACTATCAAGTATTAATTTGACCACATCATTGCTTTGTCAACGAAATCAAGAAATCTTAACTTTGTTCAAATGATAATTCATAATGTTATCATATTAACCAATCAGTTCCAAAGCGACTGAGAGTACAAGACTTCCCCCTGGACAGGGCGCCAGTCTATTGCAGGGTTAAACCCCCAGCTATTACTGGTACTCATTTTCAGTTGAGTATACTGAAGCAACTTGAAATAAAGTGTTTTGCTCAAGAACACAACGCACAACTCAGTTTGAGGATCGAACCCACGATATGATGATCGTAAGTCCAACACCCTTACCACATATTATGTATGGCACTAACCTCGCAATTTCAGGGCTGAAACATTCTTTAGCGGTGTGTTGAGATACGGGGAAATAAGCAATGTAAAGGACTTCTGAGCTGGTCCAAATTTGGGGGAAATTTTTAGACAATACAGTAGAGGTGGGCTTTCTCTTTAAGCCAACTTCGCGATGACAACAAACATGTTTCGACCATAAAACATCTCGACAAAACACATTTACTTAGCGCGTTGGATCCACTAGTATTGTCATATATATATATATAAATAGAGAGAGAGAGAGAGAGAGAGAGAGAGAGAGAGAGAGAGAGAGAGAGAGAGACGGGAATGAATTATGAGTTGATTACGTGTATCAACAAAAGCTAGAGACTGTTGATAAACATAATCAGTACATAAAGCTTTATATATGTGAGTGTGTCTGTATGTCTGTGTGTGTCTATGCGCGCGGGTGTGCGTGTGTGTGTGTCTGTGTGTGTATGTGTAACGAAATGATTACTTCTAGCGTCCATCCAACAAACAAGACTCCATTTTCTATACATTTCTTTCTACAGTGAACAAGAAAATTTCTTTCACACACAAGATTTACGACTGTTCCTTCTTTAACAACACAAACAACAAGATTTAATTGAGAAGAATCGAAGTCATTCCCACATGTTCAATACCATGGAAACACACATGAAGGAAACTAATGTAATTTTGATTACGAACTATTGACTGCATGGAGAATTAATCATTATCTTTAATGTTTTCTTCTTTGCAAGACTATTCGATAATTTTACAATTTACTCAGTTGTTTTGTAAATTTTCTCTTTACTGTATTTTTGCTACTTTTCATAATCCTGTTCTCACTGCTCTTGGCTGGTTGGGACACGTCACACGACTCCCAAGTGAGAGACATGCTAATCAGGTCCTGTATTAGTTACCCTCGTGGAAAGAGGTGAAGAGGACATCCCAGGATGAACTGGTGGTAGACAATCTACAGAGATCTGAAACCTGTCAAGAAATGTTGGAACGATGTATTGATAGATGCAACAGACCGTGGTCATTGGAGGACTTTGGTTGCCTCATAGCCTCATGTGTCTCAAGACGCGGGATTTATTGATAGATGCAACTGACTGTGGTGATTTGAGCACTTTGGCTGGCTAGTACATCTCAAGACGAGGGATGTATTGATACATACGAGGACGACAACGTGTTAGTGGTGTTGTGAATAGTTTGACAATACAAGCTTCTATCGAGATTATCACAGATACGCAACGTAGGCTAAAATAGCTATTATATAACGTTATCACCGAAAACAGCTTTCATAAACCATACAGGTATTTAAGCCCAGCTCAAATTGAGCTTCTCTCTCTTCTCGGTTCACGGCAGTTAGCGCTCTGTCTGTTCTCTCTCAGACACTATGCAAGAGACTTTAGTTGTGGCAGTCACTGATAATTGGTGCAACTACAGTCAAATCATGGCTCTCACCATGGCGCTATTTTATCTCAACTAACATCGCATTCACTCACAAATTCAGACAGATCGAAACTAAATACTATTCTGAGAACACTATCTTTAGCAACCTGTTGACAAAGCACTATCTGTTATATCTCACCTTGTACGTATTCTTGTTGTTATATTTTCAAAATTGTATTGCCGTACACCATTTAAAAAAATAACTGGCTCTCCGTCTGTTACGACGATGAGTGTTTCAATTCATACGATCAACAGAACGGCCTGTTTTGAAATTAACGTGCATACCCTTAACGTAGTTCTCAGGGAGATTCAGCGAGAGATGGAATGTGAGAAGGCTGGCTCTTCGAATTACAGGTACAACTCATTTTTGCCAGCTGACTGTACTGGAGCAACATGAAATAAAGTGTCTTGCTCAAGGACACAATGCTTCGCTGTGAATCGAACTCACGACCTCGTGATCGTGAGTCGAATATCGTAACCACTAAGCTGCGGGTTTTTCACTCATATGGCGTGGCATGGAATGACCCCGTAACTCCTGAGAGTGTCGTAAGGGTATTTTTAAACCTGGCGGTGCCTAATCATCTCCACGTCTGAATACAGCAGAATTCTTCCAGGGAAGATATATATACTGCAGAACATTGTATCCGACGTTCTAACCACCCTGCCAATTCGCGCCTATTTTTACTTGTCTACCATAATACAAATAAAATGTATGAATTAGCAGTTTTAGTTTTCCTTGTTGGTCAGTCTCAATTCATCATGATCCTGATCCCCTTTCTCACACCCTATTTCAACAACCAACGTCAGTCTCAATCCACGTGATCCTGATCCCCTTTCTCAACCTTATTTCAACGATCAATATCAGTCTCAATTCATCGTGATCCTGGTCACTTTCAAAGATCAACTTGAACAATTGACAACATAGCAACCAACCATATGGTGTTGGTGTCGGTGCTGGTGCTGGTGCTGGTGCTGGTGCTGGTACTGGTGGTGGTGGTGGAGGTAGCTGTGGTAACGGTGGGGTTGGTGGTGTTTGTAGCGGTGGTGATGGTGGTGGTGAGGTGGTTGGTTATTTCTAGCGGTAGTTGGAGTGTGGTTTGAGGAAGATTTGGTGGCTATTTTCTAGCAGTGGTGTGGTGTGCTATGGTGTGGTGTGGTGTAGTGTGGTGTAGTGTGGTGTAGTGTGGTGTGCAGTGGTGTGCTGTGCTGTCGTATGGTGTAGTGTGGGATGGTGTAGCGTGGTGTAGTGTAGTGTGGTGTAGTGTAGTATGGTGTTGTGTGGTGTAGTGTGGTGTGGTGTAGTGTGGTGTGGTGTGGTGTGGTGTGGTATAGTTTAATGTGATGTGGTTTAGTGTGTTGTGGTGTAGTGTAGTGTGGTGTGGTGTGATGTGGTGTGGTGTGGTGTGGTGTAGTGTGGTGTAGTGTAGTGTGGTGTAGTGTGGTGTACTGTGGTGTGGTGTAGTGTAATGTAGTATGGTGTAGTGCGGTGTGGTCTCGTGTGGTGTAGTGTGGTGTGATGTGATGTGGTCTGGTGTGATGTGATGTGGTCTGGTGTTCTGTGGTGTGGTGTTGTGTGGTGTAGTGTGGTGTGATGTGGTGTGGTGTAGTGTGGTTTGGTGTTGTGTGGTGTAGTGTGGTTTGGTGTGGTGTAGTGTAGTGTGGTGTAGTGTGGTGTAGTGTGGTGTGGTATAGTGTAGTATGGTGTGGTATTGTCTGGTGTGGTGTGCTGTGGTCTGGTATAGTGTAGTGTGGTGTAGTGTGGTGTGGTGTAGTGTGGTGTGGTATAGTGTAGTGTGGTGTAGTGTGGTGTAGTATAGTGTAGTGTGGTGTGGTGTTGTCTTTTGTGGGGTGCTGTGGTGTGGTATTGTGTGGTGTAGTGTGGTGTGGTGTAGTGTAGTGTTGTGTGGGGTAGTGTAATGTAGTGTAGTGTGGTGTGGTGTGGTGTGGTGTGGTGTGGTGTGGTGTAGTGTGGTGTAGTGTGGTGTAGTGTAGTGTGGTGTAGTGTAGTGTGAAGGTGTGGTGTAGTATAGTGTAGTGTGGTGTGGTGTAGTGTAGTGTGGTGAGGTGTGGTGTGGTGTAGTGTAGTGTGATGTGGTTTGGTGTGGTGTGCTGTGGTGTGGTATAGTGTAGTGTGGTGTAGTGTGGTGTAGTGTGGTGTAGTGTAGTGTGGTGTGGTGTAGTGTGGTGAGGTGTGCTGAGATATGGTATAATATGGTGAGGTGTAGTGTATTGTAATGTGGTGTGGTGTGGTGTAGTGTTGTGTGGTGTAGTGTGGTCTGATGTGGTGTGGTGTAGTGTGGTTTGGTGTTGTGTGGTGTAGTGTGGTTTGGTGTGGTGTGGTGTAGTGTAGTGTGGTGTAGTGTGGTGTGGTATAGTGTAGTATGGTGTGGTATTGTCTGGTGTAGTGTGCTGTGGTGTGGTATAGTGTAGTGTGGTGTAGTGTGGTGTGGTGTAGTGTGGTGTGGTATAGTGTAGTGTGGTGTAGTGTGGTGTAGTATAGTGTAGTGTGGTGTGGTGTTGTCTTTTGTGGGGTGCTGTGGTGTGGTATTGTGTGGTGTAGTGTGATGTAGTGTAGTGTAGTGTGGTGTAGTGTGGTGTGGTGTAGTGTGGTGTAGTGTAGTGTGAAGGTGTGGTGTAGTGTAGTGTAGTGTGGTGAGGTGTGGTGTGGTGTAGTGTAGTGTAGTGTGATGTGGTTTGGTGTGGTGTGCTGTGGTGTGGTATAGTGTAGTGTGGTGTAGTGTGGTGTAGTGTGGTGTAGTGTAGTGTGGTGTGGTGTAGTGTGGTGAGGTGTGCTGAGATATGGTATAATATGGTGAGGTGTAGTGTATTGTAATGTGGTGTGGTGTGGTGTGGTGTAGTGTTGTGTGGTGTAGTGTGGTGTGGTGTAGTGTGGTGTAGTGTGGTGTGGTGTAGTGTGGTGTGGTGTAGTGTTGTATGGTGTAGTGTGGTGTGGTATGGTGTGGTGTAGTGTCGTGTGGTGTTGTGTGGTGTGGTGTGGTGTGGTGTAGTGTAGTGTGGTGTGGTTTGGTGTGTGTGGGGTGGTGTGGTATAGCGTAGTGTGGTGTAGTGTGGTGTGGTGTGGTGTAGTGTGGTGCGGTGTAGTGTGGTGTGGTGTAGTGTGGTGTGGTGTAGTGTGGTGTGGTGTGGTGTAGTGTTGTGTGGTGTAGTGTGGTGTGGTGTAGTGTGGTGTGGTGTGGTGTAGTGTTGTGTGGTATAGTGTGGTGTAGTGTGGTGTGGTGTGGTGTGGTGTGGTGTGGTGTAGTGTAGTGTGGTGTAGTGTGGTGTGGTGTGGTGTAGTGTTGTGTGGTGTAATGTGGTGTAGTGTAGAGTGGTGTGGTGTGGTGTGGTGTGGTGTGGTGTGGTGTGGTGTGGTGTGGTGTGGTGTGGTGTTGCCTGGTGTGGTGTGCTGTGGTGTGGTGTAGTGGGGTGAGGTGTGGTGAAGTATGGTGTAATATGGTGAGGTGTAGTGTATTGTAATGTGGTGTGGTGTGGTCTGGTGTGGTGTAGTGTGGTGTGGTGTGAAGTGGGGTGGTGTGCTGTGCTGTGGTATAGTGTAGTGTGGTTTAGTGTGGTGTAGTGTGGTGTGGTGTGGTGTGGTGTGGTGAGATGTAGTGTATTGTAATGTGGTGTAGTGTGGTGTGGTGTGGTGTGGTCTGGTCTGGTGTAGTGTGGTGAGGTGTGGTGAGGTATGGTGTAATATGGTGAGGTGTAGTGTAGTGTGGTGTAGTGTGGTGTAGTGTAGTGTGGTGTAGTGTATTGTAATGTGGTGAGGTATGGTGTAATATGGTGAGATGTAGTGTATTGTAATGTGCTGTAGTGTAGTGTGGTGTGGTGTGGTGTAGTGTAGTGTGGTGTGGTGTAGTGTGGTGTAGTGTAGTGTGGTGTGGTGTGGTGTGGTGTGGTGTGGTGTGGTGTGGTGTGGTGTGGTGTGGTATAGTGTAGTGTGGTGTAGTGTAGTGTAGTGTAGTGTAGTGTGGTGTAGTGTGGTGTGGTGTGGTGGGGTGTGGTGAGGTGTGGTGAGGTATGGTGTAATATGGTGAGGTGTAGTGTAGTGTAGTGTGGTGTGGTGTGGTGTAATATGGTGAGATGTAGTGTATTGTAATGTGGTGTAGTGTGGTGTGGTGTGGTGTGGTCTGGTCTGGTCTGGTGTGGTGTGGTTTAGTGTATTGTAATGTGGTGAGGTATGGTGTAATATGGTGAGATGTAGTGTATTGTAATGTGGTGTAGTGTAGTTTGGGGTGGTGTGGTGTAGTGTGGTGTGGTGTAGTGTGGTGTGGTGTGGTGTGGTGTGGTGTGGTGTGGTGTGGTGTGGTGTGGTGTAGTGTAGTGTGGTGTAGTGTGGTGTGGTGTGGTGTGGTGTGGTGTGGTGTGGTGTGGTGTAGTGTGGTGTGGTGTAGTGTGGTGTGGTGTGGTGTGGTGTAGTGTAGTGTAGTGTGGTGTGGTGTGGTGTGGTGTAGTGTAGTGTAGTGTGGTGTGGTGTGGTGTGGTGTGGTGTGGTGTGGTGTAGTGTAGTGTGGTGTGGTGTGGTGTAGTGTAGTGTAGTGTGGTGTGGTGTGGTGTAGTGTAGTGTAGTGTGGTGTGGTGTGGTGTGGTGTGGTGTGGTGTAGTGTGGTGTAGTGTGGTGTAGTGTGGTGTGGTGTAGTGTAGTGTGGTGTGGTGTGGTGTTGTGTGGTGTAGTGTGGTGT
>OZ024747.1:6724130-6739130 GCA_964016885.1 Eledone cirrhosa
TAATTTCGAAATTGCCTTAAATTTGTTAGTAGTGCGACCCGCCTTTTGATGATCCACATTTTATGCGGCCCACTGCTCGACATGCTGTCCATGCCTAATCTAGGACTACATTTACCAATGTGTCCTTCATTTTTAAGACAGTTTAAGAAAGATCTAACAGCTATTTCCGGTAGATAAATTGACCATACAAAAACTCTGGTTGGCTTGTTGCTTATATAGTTTGATAATGTAGACACTGGTAGCGATGTGGTTCTTTGGTGTAAAGAATTTGGTCCAATCTGAGTGTTTCAAGAAAGGTGGATGAGAGCGGCAAAATTTACGAAGCAAGATGGGACTTCCCTGACTATATTTTTCTAATATCGGAGGAACAGACACTGAAAGAGGGCACCTTTGTTGATACAGAGCAAGCTTGGTCTTTATGTGGGGTTTTACCGTAGGTGATCTACATCACTGTTGGGGTTTCTTGTTTATAGTTGTATTTGTTGAGTTTTTTGTTGATTTCAGATCCGCTTACTTTATGTAAACTCCACTTTCTATTGTGATTGGTCCCCCGACGTCTTTGGCCCTTGGGGCCAATAAAAGAAATCATCATCATCATGGATGGTAGAATCGGTAGAGCGTCGGACAACATGCTTAGCGGCACAGAGTTACGACCCTTTACTTTCTGAGTTCAAATCCCGCCGAGGTTAGCTTTGCCTTTCATCCTTACAGGATCGATAAAATAAAGTACCAGTAATACACTGGGACGATTTAATCGATTTTCCCCTCCCCTAAAGTTGTTGGCCCTGTACCTAGGTCAGAAACCATTATTGTGTTCTTGCAATTAAACCGTATACTCTATATATACAAGTAGTATATATATACTTGTAAATACATGTACACTACATATATATACAGTATATGTATAGTTGGAAATACATGATGTACACTGTATATATATATATATATATATATATACATAGTTGTAAATACATCATATACACTACATATATATGCATGTATGTACATACTACATACTTGTAAATACATGATGTGCACTACATAAATATACACATGTATATACATAGTTGTAAATACATCATATATGTACATGTATACACCAACATTTATACACCATATACACCACACACACACACACACACACACACACACACACACATATATATATATATATATATATATATATATATATATATATATATATATATATACATGTATATACATACTTGTAAATGCATGATGTACACTATATATATCTATGTGTATGTAGATACATGTATATGCATACATGTATCTACATACATGTATATACATCATGTACACACCATGTATATAGTTGTAAATACATTATGTACACTACATGTATACGCCAACATATATACACCAACATGTATACACCAACATATAAATACATTATGTACACTATATGTACATGTATACACCAGCAACATGTATACACTAACTTGTATACACCAACATGTATACACCAACATGTATACACCAACATGTACACACCAACATATATACACCAACATGTATACACCAATATATATATATCATGTATACACCAATATATACACACCAACATGTAATTACATTATATACACTACATGTACATGTTTAACCGTGACCCATTCATAAATGATATTTATTTAGCGCTGATTACTAACATATTTAATGAAGCAGTTTGAAATAGGGCTTACATTTCACATTTGGCCTGGACCTTATACCAGTTATAATCCGCCCCATAGTTCAAATCTGACCTAGGTTTATACGGAGTATTGGTACAGGCAAGACTTATAAGAGCGGGGTTTAGTTGGTACGTTGGTTCTGGGCCCCGGGGAAACCAATGAGGGCCCTGTGAATATATGAAGCTCCACTCATTAAAATAACTAAACTCTCAGCTCCCTTGAATATTAAGAAGAGCTCTATACATGAGGACCAAAAGCAGTCTTATTCCACCTAGCAAAATGTCCCTCGGAGACCCTGGGTGCAGGTAGTATAGGGTGCTACTGGTGTTAGTTATATGTTTTAAAGTGTGTGGGCTTTCATAGTCCAAATGGTTGCAGCTGTTGTTGTTATTGTTGCGGTTTAGCCCCTGGTCAACTACATCGGACTGATTTATGATCAGGACATTCCAACTATGATTATCCCGACACTATTTCCGGTATAGTGTATCTTGAACAACATTATGCAATGTGTTCTTTTATATGACAATAGAATAGAATATAAAGGAAATTTGGTTGCTATTTATTGCAGGTCGGGAAAACACGTACAGTCTTCCTCATTGCAAATGGCGGTCGTTGTTGTTAAACCCTGGGTCAGCTTGATTGAGCTTGATTGGGCTGATTAAAGGTATTTCCAGTCGTCAACAAACCATCTTTGTTTGAGGAATAGCATATCTAGAAAAACATTATACTATCTGTCCTTCCTCGTTTTAAAGGAGTGGGTTATGATCTGAGAGCAATTTGGCTGCTGTTTCTAGCAGATTAAGTGACCAGTTAGAAGTTCCTTCTTTGTGTACTCATAGAGACAGTTGTGGTGGTTGTGGTGGTTGTGATAGTTGTGGTAGTGGTTGTGATGGTTGTAGTGGTGGTTGTGGTTGTGGTTGTGGTTGTGGTGGTGGTTTTGGTGGTTGTGGTGGTGGTTGTGGTGGTGGTTGTGATGGTTGTGGTGGTGGTTGTGATGGTTGTGGTGGTGGTTGTGATGGTTGTGGTGGTGGTTATGGTGGTGGTTGTGGTGGTGGTTGTGGTGGTTGTGGTGGTAGTTGTGATGGTTTTGGTGGTGGTTGTGGTGGTGGTGGTTGTGGTTGTGGTGGTGGTGGTGGTGGTTGTGGTTGTTGTGGTGGTTGTGGTGGTTGTGGTGGTTGTGGTGGTGGTTTTGATGGTTGTGGTGGTGGTTGTGGTGGTTGTGGTTGTGGTGGTGGTTGTGGTGGTTGTGGTGGTTGTGGTGGTTGTGGGGGTGGTTGTGGGGGTGGCAGTAGTGGTTGTGGTGGTTGTGGGGGTGGTTGTGGTGGTGGCAGTGGTGGTTGTGGGGGTGGTTGTGGTGGTTGTTGTGGTGGTTGTGGTGGTCGTGGTTGGTGTTGTGGTGGTGGTTGGTGGTGGTGGTGGTGGTTGGGGTGGTTGTGGTTGTGGTGGTTGTGGTGGTTGTGGTGGTTGTGGTGGTTGTGGTTGTGGTGGTTGTGGTTGTGGTGGTGGTGGTTGGTGTTGTGGTGGTGGTTGGTGTTGTGGTGGTGTGTGTGGTGGTGGTTGTGATGGTTGTAGTGGTGGTTGTGGTGGTGGTTGTTGTGGTGGTGGTGGTTGTGGTGGTGGTTGTGGTGGTTGTGGTGGTTGTGGTGGTGTTTATGGTGGTGGTTGTGGTGGTGGTTGTGGTGGTTGTGGTTGTTGTGGTGGTTGTGGTGGTGGTGGTAGTTATGGTAGTTGTGGTAGTTGTGGTGGTTGTGGTGGTTGTGGTGGTTGTGGTGGTGGTTGTGGTAGTTGTGGTGGTTGTGGTTGTGGTGGTGGTGGTGGTGGTGGTTGTGGTGGTTGTGGTTGTGGTGGTTGTGGTGGTTGTGGTGGTGGTGGTGGTAGTGGTGGTGGTGGTGGTTGTGGTAGTGGTGGTTGTAGTGGTGGTGATGGTTGTGGTGGTTGTGATTGTGGTAGTTGTGGTAGTGGTGGTTGTAGTGGTGGTGATGGTTGTGGTGGTTGCAGTGGTTGTGGTGGTTGTAGTGGTTGTGATGGTTGTGGTGGTTGTAGTGGTTGTGATGGTTGTAGTGGTGGTGATGGTTGTGGTGGTTGTGATTGTGGTAGTTGTGGTAGTGGTGGTTGTAGTGGTTGTGATGGTTGTGGTGGTTGTGGTGGTTGTGGTGGTTGTGGTGGTTGTAGTGGTTGTGATGGTTGTGGTGGTTGTGGTGGTTGTAGTGGTTGTGGTAGTGGTGGTAGTTATGGTGGTTGTAGTGGTTGTGATGGTTGTGTTGCTGGTGATGGTTGTAGTGGTTGTGGTAATGGTGGTAGTTATGGTGGTACTAGTGTCATGTAGTAGCATAGGTTTTAGTTTACTGTAAGTGGTGTCAGTGTAGTAACATAGTAGCGGTAGTGGTAGCAGTGGTTATGCCATGTAGTACCATACATATTGGTGGCGGTGATACGTGGTAGTGTTTCTAGTAGTGGTGAGTTGCTCTACTACTAGTGGTAGTGGGGATAACAGCTAGTTGCATCTTAGTAGTAGTAGTAGTAGTAGTAGTAGTAGTAGTAGTAGTAGTAGTAGTAGTTGATGTTGTTGTTGCTGGTGTTGTTCTTGTCTAACCCCCAAATCAGCCGTGATTGAGTAAACCCGAGATCAAAACCATTTTTCTATCCACGAAACATCCATTTTAATTGCAGACATAGTGTTAATGAATTTCTATATAGACTATGTAACCTTCCTTTTTAAAGATGGTTGTGTGTGATTTGAGTGAGATTTAGTTGCTGTTTCTAACAGGCAGGTCGTATAACCACATAGAGACTCCCCCTCTCCCGTGGCTTACGTTCGTGCTGGTTGTAAATGGTATTGGCGGCGCTGAAAACTCTCCCAGGTTTCCTGGTTTAGATGATCTAATAAGAATGGGCAGTATAGGCAGTAGTAGTAGTAGTAGTAGTAGTAGTAGTAGTAGTAGTGGTAGTGGTGGTGGTGGTGGTGGTAGTAGTAGTAGTAGTAGTAGTAGTAGTAGTAGTAGTAGTAGTAGTAGTAGTAGTAGCAGCAGCAGTGTGGTAGTAGTAGTAGTAGTAGTAGTAGTAGATTTAGTAGTAGTAGTAGTAGTGGTAGTAGTAGTGTAGTGTGGTGGTAGTAGTAGTAGTAGTAGTAGTAGTAGTAGTAGTAGTAGATTTAGTAGTAGTAGTAGTGGTAGTAGTAGTGTAGTGCCGGTGAGTTGGAAAGATGCATGAGCTGGAGGCTGTGTTGTTGTGGTTTAACTCCCGGTCAGCCCTCATCAAGCAGGCCTATGGTCATAAAGCTCTCCAGCCGTGACAATACTAATGTTTTGTATATCAGTGATAACATTATCTAACGTGTCCTTCATTATTTAAGACAGTAGGGTGAGATGTAGGGAGATTTGGCTGCCATTTTTAACAGATCGAACAACCATTGTGGTGGGTAGTGTAGTAAAGCACTGTTTCATTGTGTTGTGTTGTATAGTGGTGTGTTGTATAGTGGTGTGTTGTGTAGTGGTGTGTTGTGTAGTGGTGTGTTATGTTGTATAGTGGTGTGTTGTATAGTGTGTTGTGTTGTATAGTGATATGTTGTGTTGTATAGTGGTGTGTTGTGTAGTGGTGTGTTTTATAGTGTGTTGTGTTGTATAGTGGTGTGTTGTATAGAGGTGTGTTGTGTAGTGGTGTGTTGTGTAGTGGTGTGTTGTATAGTGGTGTGGTGTGTAGTGGTGTGTTGTATAGTGGTGTGTTGTGTAGTGGTGTGCTGTGTTGCATAGTGGTGTGTTGTATAGTGGTGTGTTGTGTAGTGGTGTGTTTTATAGTGTGTTGTATAGTGTGTTGTGTAGTATAGTGGTGTGTTGTATAGTGGTGTGTTTTATAGTAGTGTGTTGTATTGTATAGTGGTGTGTTGTATAGTGGTGTGTTGTGTAGTGGTGTGTTGTGTTGTATAGTGTGTTGTGTAGTGGTGTGTTGTATAGTGGTGTGTTGTGTAATGGTGTGTTGTATAGTGGTGTATTGTATAGTGGTGTGTTGTGTTGTATAGTGGTGTGTTGCATAGTGGTGTGTTGTATAGTAGTGTGTTGTGTAGTGGTGTGTTGTATAGTGGTGTGTTGCATAGCGGTGTGGTGTGTTGTATAGTGGTGTGTTGTATAGTGGTGTGTTGTGTAGTGGTGTGTTGTATAGTGTGTTGTGTTGTATAATGGTGTGCTATATAGTGTTGTCTTGTATAGTGGTGTGTTGTATAGGTTGTATAGATCGTTCATTGTGTTGTGTAGTGTTGTGTTGTGTAGTGTTGTGTTGTATAGTGATATGTTGTGTTGTATACTGCTGTGTTGTGTAGTGTTGTGTTGTATAATGATGTGTTGTATAGTGGTGTATTGTATGGTGATGTGTTGTATAGTGTTGTATAGTGTTGTGTAGTGTTGTATTGTAGTGTTTTGTATAGTGGTGTGTTGCTTTGCTGTTTCGAGTTATGAAGTGTTGTGTAATGTAGTGTTGTGTTGGGTAATGCTATGCTATGCGCGTGTGTATATATATATATATATATATATATACACGCACATACATACATATATTATATATAAATATGTAAATATATACATATATACATATATAATTATGACGATCAATCAATCATAGAAAGGTTGTGTAGTAATTTTAAGGTAACTTACCTATAGATATGTGTTTCTGTGATCCTTTGCCTGCAAGAACAATTCCGTGACTTAAAGTCATACATAGACAGAGGAATAAGAAAAAACAGATCGGTACTCCATAGAGCAAATGCATGATTCTAGTGGTTTCGTCTGCAACGATAATCCTTCAATCATACATATATATATTTATATATTTATGTAACTATTTATCCATGCATTCGTTGGTTATTTCAGTATTTGTTCCCTTGAAGGTAAAACAAAAAGCAGTAGTCCACCTTTATTTATATTCCTTGGGGTTCGTTTTATTAATGTTTTTGATTTGTATTATTAGCTTGTGTCATTTTAATGGGTTTATACCTGTTGGTTTGTTGTTAGAATTCAGGGGAGCTTGGGGGGGGGGGGGGATTTTTTCTGATAGCAATGACGTTGCTTTATTCTTTATTATATATTTTTTTGCTTTTTTTGTATTAGTTTGTTTGTTTCCAAAGCTTTGTCAAAATATGAATATAATACATATAATATACCAGCTCGTTTGATTCCACAGTGAATTCATGATATCCATTATTCTTTTAAGACTTAAAGGGTTATATATCAGTGACGTCACTGGCTCGGTAAGGGGGCCACATGTTGTATGGCACAATCTTTTCTGTCTTAGTGTCTGGTTCTGCTGCTGCTATTGCTGTTCTTCTTCTTCTTGTTGTGGTAGTGGTAGGTAGTGCTGCTTGTGGTTGTTATTGTTGTTGTTACATAAAGCCATTTGTTGTTGCTGTTGTTGTTGTTGCTACTACTGCTGTTGTTGTCAGTTTGTTTGTATTTTCATTACCATTATTATTATTTATAGTTATTTTTAAGCGATGGTTTGTTGTTGCTGTTGGTATTGTTGTGGTCGGTGTTGGCGGCAGTGCTGCTGCTGCTGCTGCTGCTGGTGCTGGTTTTGTTTTCTGTGATGGTGTGGATGCTTGCAAAAGTGTGCTATATAAACATATATATATATATATGTGTGTGTGTGTGTGTGTGTGTGTGTGTGTGTGTGTGTGTGTGTGTGTGTGTGTGTACGCCAGTTAACCAATTTATTTAATTGCGAAACACCCGAAAGCCGAAAGAAAGAATATATATATATATATATATATATATATATATATATATATATATATATATATACGTATATATATATATATATATATATATATATATATATATATAAGGACCAAATTAAAACAAATTTTTTTAATGCATTAAGAAAAATAGGGAGTTTATTTGATAATAATCTTTCTTCTACTTTCTTTATCTATATTTTTATTTTTAATAGGGGGTCTTTGGTTGTTTTGGGGAGGGTTCTTTTCAGCTTGTCTCCGGTCTTGTTTGTGGACGTTCTTGAAATGTGGTGGGGATTTTCGTAAAATAAGAGACATGAGAGAGGTGGAGAATGTATGTATGTATGTATGTGTGTGTGTGTGAGTATGTATGTGTGTATGTGTGAGTATGTATGTATGTGTATGTGAGAGAGAGAAAGCTAGAGGTGAGAGAGAGAAAGGGTGGAGAATGCATGTATGTATGCGTGTGTGTGTGTATGTATGTATGCGTGTGTGTGTGTGTGTGTGTGTGTGTGTGTATGTATGCATGTGTGTGTGAGTATGTATGTATGTATGTATGCATGTGTGTGTGTGTGTGTGTGTGACAGAGAGCAAGCTAGAAGTGAGAGAGAGAGAGAGAGAGAGAGAGAGAGAGAGAGAGAGAGAGAGAGAGAGAGAGAGAGAAATAGTAGTAGTAGTGGTAATAGGAGTAAAATTGAGGGTGAATGTGGAAGTGGAAATAGAAGTGGAAGATGTTGTGAAGATGTGAAAGAAAGAGAATGGAAGAATGGAGTGAAAGAGATAAAGTGTGAGGTCCGGTTGTGTGGTGGAAAGACAGAATGGAAGAGGTGGTAAGAGGAGGAAGAGTGGGAGAGTGGAAGGGATAAATAGATAGAGAGATTATTGTGACACTGAATAGGAAGAATAGAGAGGGGGGTGTAGTGAGTGAGTGAGTGATGAGAGTGTGGAGAGAGAGATAGAGAGAGACTGGGCGATAGATGGTGTAAGATAGAGAGATGGGTAGATAGATAGCTAGAGAGAGAGAGAGAGAGAGAGAGAGAGAGAGAGAGAGAGAGAGAGAGAGAAAATGAAGCGACTACTGAGAAATATAGTGAAGAGAGAAAGGATGGAAGACGGAATGGGAAACTGGATTAGAGGAAGAGAGATAGAAGGAGAAAGAAAGAAAGAAAGAAAGTAGGAAAGAAAGAAAGAAAGAAAGAAAGAAGGAAAGAAAGAAAGAAAAGGGTGAATGGAATGAACGAATGATTAGGGATAACTTTAGGAAGAATTAGGGAGTAGGAGAGGAAAGGATGGAAGAAAGATATAAACAGTGAAAGAGCGAAAAGAAAGAAAAATAGACTGAATGAATTAATGATAGGAATAGGGTAAGGAATGGTAGGAATAAGGTAAGGAATGGTAGGAATAAGGTAAGGAATGATAGGAATAGGGTAAGGAATGGTAGGAATAAGGTAAGGAAGGGTAGGAATAAGGTAAGGAATGGTAGGAATAAGGTAAGGAATGGTAGGAATAAGGTAAGGAATGGTAGGAATAAGGTAAGGAATGGTAGGAATAAGGTAAGGAATGGTAGGAATAAGGTAAGGAAGGGTAGGAATAAGGTAAGGAATGGTAGGAATAAGGTAAGGAATGGTAGGAATAAGGTAAGGAATGGTAGGAATAAGGTAAGGAAGGGTAGGAATAAGGTAAGGAATGGTAGGAATAAGGTAAGGAATGGTAGGAATAAGGTAAGGAATGGTAGGAATAAGGTAAGGAAGGGTAGGAATAAGGTAAGGAAGGGTAGGAATAAGGTAAGGAATGGTAGGAATAAGGTAAGGAATGGTAGGAATAAGGTAAGGAATGGTAGGAATAAGGTAAGGAATGGTAGGAATAAGGTAAGGAATGGTAGGAATAAGGTAAGGAAGGGTAGGAATAAGGTAAGGAATGGTAGGAATAAGGTAAGGAATGGTAGGAATAAGGTAAGGAATGGTAGGAATAAGGTAAGGAATGGTAGGAATAAGGTAAGGAATGGTAGGAATAAGGTAAGGAAGGGTAGGAATAAGGTAAGGAATGGTAGGAATAAGGTAAGGAATGGTAGGAATAAGGTAAGGAATGGTAGGAATAAGGTAAGGAAGGGTAGGAATAAGGTAAGGAACGGTAGGAATAAGGTAAGGAATGGTAGGAATAAGGTAAGGAACGGTAGGAATAAGGTAAGGAACGGTAGGAATAAGGTAAGGAAGGGTAGGAATAAGGTAAGGAATGGTAGGAATAAGGTAAGGAACGGTAGGAATAAGGTAAGGAACGGTAGGAATAAGGTAAGGAATGGTAGGAATAAGGTAAGGAAGGGTAGGAATAAGGTAAGGAAGGGTAGGAATAAGGTAAGGAACGGTAGGAATAAGGTAAGGAATGGTAGGAATAAGGTAAGGAATGGTAGGAATAAGGTAAGGAAGGGTAGGAATAAGGTAAGGAAGGGTAGGAATAAGGTAAGGAAGGGTAGGAATAAGGTAAGGAAGGGTAGGAATAAGGTAAGGAAGGGTAGGAATAAGGTAAGGAACGGTAGGAATAAGGTAAGGAACGGTAGGAATAAGGTAAGGAAGGGTAGGAATAAGGTAAGGAATGGTAGGAATAAGGTAAGGAAGGGTAGGAATAAGGTAAGGAAGGGTAGGAATAAGGTAAGGAAGGGTAGGAATAAGGTAAGGAAGGGTAGGAATAAGGTAAGGAAGGGTAGGAATAAGGTAAGGAAGGGTAGGAATAAGGTAAGGAAGGGTAGGAATAAGGTAAGGAAGGGTAGGAATAAGGTAAGGAAGGGTAGGAATAAGGTAAGGAAGGGTAGGAATAAGGTAAGGAACGGTAGGAATAAGGTAAGGAAGGGTAGGAATAAGGTAAGGAAGGGTAGGAATAAGGTAAGGAATGGTAGGAATAAGGTAAGGAACGGTAGGAATAAGGTAAGGAATGGTAGGAATAAGGTAAGGAAGGGTAGGAATAAGGTAAGGAATGGTAGGAATAAGGTAAGGAAGGGTAGGAATAAGGTAAGGAAGGGTAGGAATAAGGTAAGGAAGGGTAGGAATAAGGTAAGGAATGGTAGGAATAAGGTAAGGAATGGTAGGAATAAGGTAAGGAAGGGTAGGAATAAGGTAAGGAAGGGTAGGAATAAGGTAAGGAATGGTAGGAATAAGGTAAGGAATGGTAGGAATAAGGTAAGGAACGGTAGGAATAAGGTAAGGAAGGGTAGGAATAAGGTAAGGAAGGGTAGGAATAAGGTAAGGAATGGTAGGAATAAGGTAAGGAATGGTAGGAATAAGGTAAGGAAGGGTAGGAATAAGGTAAGGAAGGGTAGGAATAAGGTAAGGAATGGTAGGAATAAGGTAAGGAATGGTAGGAATAAGGTAAGGAATGGTAGGAATAAGGTAAGGAATGGTAGGAATAAGGTAAGGAATGGTAGGAATAAGGTAAGGAAGGGTAGGAATAAGGTAAGGAATGGTAGGAATAAGGTAAGGAATGGTAGGAATAAGGTAAGGAATGGTAGGAATAAGGTAAGGAATGGTAGGAATAAGGTAAGGAATGGTAGGAATAAGGTAAGGAATGGTAGGAATAAGGTAAGGAAGGGTAGGAATAAGGTAAGGAATGGTAGGAATAAGGTAAGGAATGGTAGGAATAAGGTAAGGAATGGTAGGAATAAGGTAAGGAAGGGTAGGAATAAGGTAAGGAACGGTAGGAATAAGGTAAGGAATGGTAGGAATAAGGTAAGGAATGGTAGGAATAAGGTAAGGAACGGTAGGAATAAGGTAAGGAAGGGTAGGAATAAGGTAAGGAATGGTAGGAATAAGGTAAGGAACGGTAGGAATAAGGTAAGGAACGGTAGGAATAAGGTAAGGAATGGTAGGAATAAGGTAAGGAAGGGTAGGAATAAGGTAAGGAAGGGTAGGAATAAGGTAAGGAATGGTAGGAATAAGGTAAGGAATGGTAGGAATAAGGTAAGGAAGGGTAGGAATAAGGTAAGGAAGGGTAGGAATAAGGTAAGGAAGGGTAGGAATAAGGTAAGGAATGGTAGGAATAAGGTAAGGAATGGTAGGAATAAGGTAAGGAAGGGTAGGAATAAGGTAAGGAAGGGTAGGAATAAGGTAAGGAATGGTAGGAATAAGGTAAGGAAGGGTAGGAATAAGGTAAGGAAGGGTAGGAATAAGGTAAGGAACGGTAGGAATAAGGTAAGGAACGGTAGGAATAAGGTAAGGAATGGTAGGAATAAGGTAAGGAAGGGTAGGAATAAGGTAAGGAATGGTAGGAATAAGGTAAGGAAGGGTAGGAATAAGGTAAGGAATGGTAGGAATAAGGTAAGGAAGGGTAGGAATAAGGTAAGGAAGGGTAGGAATAAGGTAAGGAAGGGTAGGAATAAGGTAAGGAAGGGTAGGAATAAGGTAAGGAATGGTAGGAATAAGGTAAGGAAGGGTAGGAATAAGGTAAGGAAGGGTAGGAATAAGGTAAGGAAGGGTAGGAATAAGGTAAGGAATGGTAGGAATAAGGTAAGGAACGGTAGGAATAAGGTAAGGAAGGGTAGGAATAAGGTAAGGAAGGGTAGGAATAAGGTAAGGAATGGTAGGAATAAGGTAAGGAACGGTAGGAATAAGGTAAGGAATGGTAGGAATAAGGTAAGGAAGGGTAGGAATAAGGTAAGGAATGGTAGGAATAAGGTAAGGAAGGGTAGGAATAAGGTAAGGAAGGGTAGGAATAAGGTAAGGAAGGGTAGGAATAAGGTAAGGAATGGTAGGAATAAGGTAAGGAATGGTAGGAATAAGGTAAGGAAGGGTAGGAATAAGGTAAGGAAGGGTAGGAATAAGGTAAGGAATGGTAGGAATAAGGTAAGGAATGGTAGGAATAAGGTAAGGAACGGTAGGAATAAGGTAAGGAAGGGTAGGAATAAGGTAAGGAAGGGTAGGAATAAGGTAAGGAATGGTAGGAATAAGGTAAGGAACGGTAGGAATAAGGTAAGGAATGGTAGGAATAAGGTAAGGAACGGTAGGAATAAGGTAAGGAAGGGTAGGAATAAGGTAAGGAACGGTAGGAATAAGGTAAGGAAGGGTAGGAATAAGGTAAGGAAGGGTAGGAATAAGGTAAGGAATGGTAGGAATAAGGTAAGGAAGGGTAGGAATAAGGTAAGGAATGGTAGGAATAAGGTAAGGAACGGTAGGAATAAGGTAAGGAATGGTAGGAATAAGGTAAGGAACGGTAGGAATAAGGTAAGGAAGGGTAGGAATAAGGTAAGGAAGGGTAGGAATAAGGTAAGGAATGGTAGGAATAAGGTAAGGAAGGGTAGGAATAAGGTAAGGAATGGTAGGAATAAGGTAAGGAACGGTAGGAATAAGGTAAGGAAGGGTAGGAATAAGGTAAGGAAGGGTAGGAATAAGGTAAGGAATGGTAGGAATAAGGTAAGGAAGGGTAGGAATAAGGTAAGGAATGGTAGGAATAAGGTAAGGAAGGGTAGGAATAAGGTAAGGAATGGTAGGAATAAGGTAAGGAACGGTAGGAATAAGGTAAGGAATGGTAGGAATAAGGTAAGGAAGGGTAGGAATAAGGTAAGGAATGGTAGGAATAAGGTAAGGAAGGGTAGGAATAAGGTAAGGAATGGTAGGAATAAGGTAAGGAACGGTAGGAATAAGGTAAGGAATGGTAGGAATAAGGTAAGGAAGGGTAGGAATAAGGTAAGGAATGGTAGGAATAAGGTAAGGAAGGGTAGGAATAAGGTAAGGAAGGGTAGGAATAAGGTAAGGAAGGGTAGGAATAAGGTAAGGAATGGTAGGAATAAGGTAAGGAACGGTAGGAATAAGGTAAGGAATGGTAGGAATAAGGTAAGGAAGGGTAGGAATAAGGTAAGGAATGGTAGGAATAAGGTAAGGAAGGGTAGGAATAAGGTAAGGAATGGTAGGAATAAGGTAAGGAACGGTAGGAATAAGGTAAGGAACGGTAGGAATAAGGTAAGGAAGGGTAGGAATAAGGTAAGGAAGGGTAGGAATAAGGTAAGGAATGGTAGGAATAAGGTAAGGAATGGTAGGAATAAGGTAAGGAACGGTAGGAATAAGGTAAGGAACGGTAGGAATAAGGTAAGGAAGGGTAGGAATAAGGTAAGGAAGGGTAGGAATAAGGTAAGGAATGGTAGGAATAAGGTAAGGAATGGTAGGAATAAGGTAAGGAATGGTAGGAATAAGGTAAGAAATGAAACAAGAAAAACTTAGAAAGAATGAAACAATAGAGAACTATAGGAATGTTGAAGAATTCAGAAATGCCAAAGGGATATATATGTATATATATATGTGTGTGTGTGTGTGTGTGTGTGTGTGTGTAAAAGGTAAACAGAAATAACAACACAATCGCTACAGTATATGGAAGGGATATATTAGGTTAACGCTTGATATAGCAGGAGGAGGGTATTGACATTTCAGACGCTAGTCCTTCATCAGAAGAAAGAATGATAAATAAGATAGATTGAGGGGACGGGTGGGATGGAATTGGAAAAATGTTTTTAGATAAAAATAACAGGTCCATTCATGTTGACATCTCTCTCTACACACACAATTTTGAATATATGAAACTATCCTAAATTGTAACCCTGAACTTTTTTTCACTTATATTTATATATTTATATATATATATATATATATATATATATATATATATATATATATATATGTGTGTGTGTGTGTGTGTGCGTGTGTATGTATATATTTGTATATATTTGTATATATATATATGTATATATATATGTGTGTATGAATATAAAGTCCCACCAACGCACTTGGGATGCCATCCAGTGCAGCCTGGCCTCAGACAGGCTCACGCGCCAGCTCGACCAGCACCACCTTGCTTGTTTTCGTGCGGCCTCCAAACCCCACAGTGGTGCCTGGCTCCATGCCCTGGCCTCCTTCTTCACTGGCACGCAGCTAGACAACCATAGCCTGCGAATCGGCGTTTCCCTGAGGCTCGGCCTCCGGATCTGCCAGCCACACCCATGTCGCTGCGGTTCCACCGTGGACTCTTTCGGCCTCCACCCGCTTTCCTGTCGCCACAGTGCCGGCCGAATTCCACGCCATGCTGCCCTCAACGAGGTCATTAAGCATGGCTTGGACGCTGCAGGCTTCCCTTCCCAGCTCGAGCCGGTGGGGCTGGATGGAGGGGACGGCAAAAGGCCAGATGGCATGACCATCTTCCCGTTCCGCGGTGACAACCCCCTCGTCTGGGATGCCACTTGCATCGACACTTTCTGCAACCGCAACCTGGTGCAGTTTGCGACTGACCCAGGTTCTGCTGCACGTCGGGATGAGGGGGCCAGACTCCTCAAATACTGGTCGCTCTCCGACAGGTTTGCGGTCGTTCCCCTGGCAGTGGAGACTTCTGGTGTCCTCGGCCCCAGGGCTACCTCCTTACTCACCACCATAGGCGCTGAGCTGGCCAGCCGCAGGTGTGACCCCCGCGAGTTGGAGGGGATTTTCCAGCGCGTCTCCCTTTCCATCCTCCGGGGAAACGCCTTCTCCATTCTGTCCGCCGGGGCTGTGGGTGGGCCCCATCGCGTACCAATACATTAGTTAAATACCATTTCATCTGATAAAACACAATAAAGACTAAAGT
>OZ024747.1:6744130-6746630 GCA_964016885.1 Eledone cirrhosa
CACATTATATGCAAATGAGTATTCCCAGCTGATGTTTTACACGCAAAAAATATATAAACTATACGCGACCTGCAGGAAATTGTGGTCAAATTTTCCTTAAAATCTACTCCAACATCTAAATAAAGAGTTAAATATCCGGCCTGAATATAATATGCCAGCAAAGAAGACTACGACTCGTCTCCAGAGATCACCTTCAGCTACACATATATCGACAGTCGATTGACTTTTGTCAAATCGGACCGAGGAAACAATGTTTCCGTTGGTGTTTCCAATTGCTAATGCTCTCTATCGGTCGCAATTCCAGGTAGAAGGAGCAACGTGAAATAAAGTGTCTTGCTCAATGACATAATGCATCGCCCGGTCTAGGAATCGAACAACCTCACGATTGCGAATCCAATTCTCTAACCACTGAGCCACGCGCCTTCACTCCACATATACCTAGTTATCAAAACCTCCACAGATCTCCCTCAGCCCCACATATATAGCTATCAAAAGCTCCACAGATCCCCTTCAATTCCACATATATACCGTATTTTCGGGGGTCGAAGCTGCTGCTGTTTTTTTCTAAAATAAGTCTCTAAAATCTCCCATGCGACCTGGAGGCCAAAGGTTGTTTATTTATTATTATTTTTTTTTTTTTTTATTTTGGTTGTCAAAATTAGGGTGCGTCCTCGAGGACGAAGCGTCTTCGGTGCCGGGAAATACGGTAGTTATCAAAAGCTCCACAGATCCTCTCCAACTCCCTATATATAGCTATCAAAACCTCCACAGGTCACCCTCAGCTCCACATATATAGAGTTATGAAAACTTTAAAAATAAAGCACAGTGAAACCAATTTTATCAAGGAACAGAATCACGGCTTTCAGAATTTAAAAAAAAAAACTTAATCAACCACATTGAAACTGCAGTACATATTTTCGACCAAATAAGTTTAGATGCATCCCCCCACCCCCACCCCCCACCCAAAAGAAACCTATCCCACAAAGCAACATAAAACATACAACTCTAATTACACCCCAGAAATAGCCATCTCCATAAAACCCAGAGAGAACTTCAAACACTTAGAAAAACAGAAATCTGTCAAACATTTTTATGCAGCATAAATCACAAAACTAACAGTAAAGCGCTATATAGAGTAACTCGATATTGTTTCTAACACCTGCAAACAACGTCAGAGCATGACAGAAGTTACAGGTACACAGAAACTGTCACACCACACTTCATGTCAAAATATCATAACAACCTTAAATAATATACCCACACTACAACCACAAGTAAACGCTGCCACCAACAATTACCCGAAGAGTACTAGACCACAAAACGAAAGAATACCCATTTTTCGCCTACATAATGATTCTAACCCCTTCTTTCCATCAATCATAGGAAAACCTACAACCTCGAAAACCTTATGGCCAGATAAAATTACAAACATATACCTAAAATCACATAGAGCCTGAAAGAATCCCTACACTAGTCAACATCTACAGCTGGTTGTACCAAAACTGTCAACTTTTAAAACCCCCAAGAATCTGAAAGCGGGGCAAAATAATGGTTTCTGATTTAGGCACAAGGCCAACAATTTTTTGAGGGGAGGATAAAGTCGATTAAATCAACCCAGTATGCTACTGGTACTTTATTCAATCGACTCCGTAAGAATGAAAGACAAAGCTAACCTCAGCGGGATTTGAACTCAGAATGTAAAGGGCTGTAACTATATACCGCAAAGCATGTTGGCCGACGCTCTTCCGATATTGCCAATCCACCGCTCTCAAAGCAGTACTAAAGGCGAACAACAATCAGGTGAAATAATATCCAACAGACCCATCACCCTCTCATGTGTACACCTTCAAACATTCTAGAAAGACTAATCCTTGATGTCACTAACTCACATATACCCTTCCTCTCTCTAAACCGTAACATGGATTTAGACTACAACACTCAGTAGCATAGCTGCTGGAAGGTCTTCCACCTTGAGCAATACTTTCATGGGGAGAACACTTTAAAAGGAAGTTATTGAGCAATATGATTTATTTTGTTGTGGGCGGCCAGGCGACGAGGTGGGGGGGGGGGTCACCTTGCCTGATGATGTCTCGAGGAATTACATGGGACTTACAGCGAATATTTTCAAGAAAAGGTTTACTTAGCATATGCTTTCTTTCGGATCCAAGGACAAGTAAAATCTCCCAATAACATTTTATCTGGAGACCCCGGGACCAAGGAAACTGCTTGCCAAAGTATACTTGGGATATTCTCGACGAGGCACTCCTTTTACTCATCCTGAGCGCTTAACTGCCATCTTATTCTCTATGAGAAACTGTATATAATGTTTCAGTCTATTGTATCCCTTAACAAGAAAACTGAACTTTCATACCGCTGCAACCAACAGAGGTCTCTGTTAGCTAATTTTAAGTCACTAGTTGTTAAATCTGAAAAATAATAAAGCAATATCTTGGGTCAGAATGGCCTCTCATACTGTTGCTACCCACTAGGTCCGTCCTTA
>OZ024747.1:6751630-6794130 GCA_964016885.1 Eledone cirrhosa
TGTGTATGTGTGTGTGTGTGTGTGTGTGTGTGTGTGGAGAGAGAGAGAGAGAGAGATGTCATGTCATTCAGTCGTTAAAATACATTCCCGTACATTTCTTTTCCACCCTGATCCAGACGTTGTGAAATCTCCAATGCCATTCCTGTTAACGTTTTCTTTCAAAAAATTCGATTGTAATGTACTCGGAAGAAAACCGTAGATTAAACGAACACACAACTAATGTTAAAATTATTTTAACTCTTTTGATACCAACCCGCCCAAAACCTGATCTGGTTCTATGGAACAAAACCGGCCATTTTAAAGGATTTCTATTTGAACTAAAAAATTTCAATATAATTTTCTATAAAAACCTTTTGATATGCTATGTTACAAATCCTATCTTTATTATGAAACAGTCAATCTCTCTAAATTATTCATTGATTAATTCTAATACAACGTATTTCATTAGAAATATGATAATGAAAGGGTTAATGGGGTTTAAATTGACCGACAAAAATCAAACTAGCGAACCGACCGACACACCATCCTTGTGATCATGGTGAACAAAAGATGGGATCGTCGCTCCAGTATCTGTAACCCCTCTCCTCTTTCATACTCTCCAAATGTTTGCACCTGAATTATTCTCCAGTTCAAGTTACACATAGTAGGAAACACTAAACCTTTTCGTTATCGTATTTCTAATTAATTACACTAAGTGTATTACTTAATTTTTTAAACTGTTTCTAAGATCTTTTTTAATGATTGCAAGAAATGTTTAAATGTTTGTAAGAATTTAAGTAAAATAACTCGCTTTTTCGTAATTAAGCTGCTGTTTGGAACACAACAAAATGGCTTTACATAAATTTATATTGAAGAGTTTTAATTTGGACCTGAACACTCTAAAACAGGAAGTGTGTATCATCGTAGTAGGAATAGTTTCAAAAGAGTTAAATATTCAACGGACCTTGAAATATTGTTCAGATTATCTGATATCCGGATAATTGATGTTTGGATAACCAGCCGTGATTCGACTACAGAGCTAGCATCTACATTTTTCAATATGTCCTTTTTGTTGCTTATTGCTTCTTCCCGGCTTTGCAAGTGAGTCTTCAACTCGAGGAAGATGTATCGATAGTTTGGGGCAATATTAGATGGACGTTAGCCATCCACCTTGAAATGTTCGCTTCACAACCAACAGTTGGCGTTTCCTCCGTCAGGCTCCCACTGCGTGACACTTTTGGCGAGTAAAGTGTGGGGTGCGTACATAGCTGTGTGTGTGTATTCGTGTGTGTGTGTGTATTCGTGTGTGTGTGTGTATTCGTGTGTGTGTGTGTATTCGTGTGTGTGTGTGTATTCGTGTGTGTGTGTGACAATTCTGCTGTTGCTGTTTATCTTTCTCCAATGCTTGTTTTATTGACTTCAGTTGAAAATCTCAGGTCAAGTAAGGAACACTATACAGTTACTCGACATACTAGAAATAGCAGCCAAAACTCCCTCAGGTACCATCACCTCCCTCCCGTCCATCCTAAAAAAAAGGGAGGACACATTAACGGAGATATTGAATATAGAAAAATACTTGATGGCCATGGCTGGAATGTCTTTGATTATAGGTATGTTCGATCAATACTGAACTCGGCACACTATGTTAAAACGATAAGACAGGATGGTCACAGAAGGATTGCTTTTGATAATAGATCAACTCAATCAGTGCTGAGCTGCAGCTAAAAAAGTAAAAAGCAGCAACGATAAGTAAAGTAAAAAAAGTAGATCCGAATGAATCGAACCCGGATTGTCGGTTTAGCAAGTCGCGAGCTTACCACTCCTCTGTAGCTGACACAACTACAGTCGTGTATATTACCGTAACTAAACATGTTTATGTCTGCATTGCTTGGACAGATAACATTGTTAGAAATTATAAACAAGTTTGCTATTTTTCAATCAATATTATCGATTTGTATGGGGTGTGTGTGTGTGTGTGTGCGTGTGTATATATATATATATGTATATATGTGTGTGTGTGTGTGTAAGGCTATGAAGTGCAGAGAAATGACAGAGTGAACGTTACAGTGAGCTGTTCAGTCTTCCCTCTAATAGGAAGGGGTGGTGGTGAGGGGAACTGTCTTTTCATCTTACCGACATCGATGTCAAAATAAGTACCAAGGTTGTATTGAGAGCCATTTCAAATATGCATCCCCTCCTAATTTGTGGTTTTATTTCAATGTGAGGAATCGGTATTTTCCGAATCCCTAAGGATTTAGAGACATCTAACATAGCACTGTAACAGACTGTAAATATATATTTATTTCAGATGAGTTTTAGTTAAAATCCCGCCATGGTCGGCTTTGCCTTTCATCCCCACTACAAAGATTATTATTTAACGAGAAAAGTATCCATGTAGTCGTTTAATCTGTTAGAAATAGCAGCCACATTTCCAACAACAGAATCAAATTTAAAAACATTCTTTTTTTAAAAATACCATCAGTAAATTATTTTTAAATTCCTGATTATCTGCATGAATAAATCCTGCTCACTTTCTCTCTACCTTGTGTACATGTTCCGCATTCACCACTCGTACCTCACAGCCATGCAACATTGCACTTCTCAACCATGCATCATACAATCAGTTTCTCCCTGTGCTATGTAAACCAGCCGTCGTCTTTCTTCTGGTAATTTTAGCTTTTCTGACTATATAGAGTACTGATTCACTACCAAGTCACCTTTTATTTGGTTGGTACCGTGTTCCAGCACTCATCAGTGGCTCGCAACAGGTTGTCCTTTCTATATCATAGCAATCTTTTGCTCCATGTAACACATGAGAATCTATATTTAACAGGGAGGTGGGGTATTTTAGTTTCCATATCCGTCTCGAGTTCGTTTAAGTCTTAACTCTTGTTATAATTAACTCGTTTATGTTCGGTAAAACATTCTTCGAGAAAAGGCTTAGTATTTACGATAATCTACCTAGTTTGTTTTATTGAGAATGGCAGTCAATTTGGCTTGCGATTTCTTCAGATTGGCAGATGTCCAAGTGTCTGATCAGTTTCCTGGAGTTAATGTTGCAAAGAACTCTACGTGTGTTGACGCCTCTTCGTTTCTCGAGTAGTACCCATAACCACCATATACTCCATTGTGCCACCCCATTAGAGTCGCCAGTCATGATAAAGCTATTGAGGTGGTCTTCACTAAACTTCTTCTTGTGTATGAGTTGGTATCAGGTTGTTCCCGTTCGCCTGATCGAGATATCAGAAATCAGTTATCTGTTTCCAGGGTCCACCGCCAGGAGGTCAACAATTTATCAAACTGACCCTTTTGCTAGTGTGGCCAGTCCCGGCTATGGTGTGTAAGCAATGATAGCCGTATTCCCTCGACTAGCCTAAATTTCACAAATTCAACCAGTGCACCTATCCCTTTTCTAACGATGTCCTTTCCCTGTAAGAAGCCTGACTGGAGTTCCTCTCTACCTCAACTTTTGCACACAACATACATCTACCCGTCTTTTTTGTAGCATCTTCAGAATTTTATTCGTTCTGCCCTTCATTGTGCCGACGTAACAGTTCTGAAACTTACCTGACCTTGAACGTCATTTGGCTTCTATGCCCTGGAACATGAACACACACACACACACATACACACACGTTATGATGGTTGTTTTCAGTGAATTGCTAAACATTAAGAATTTCAAGAAATATGCATTGATTTAACAAAAATAGCGTGATTCAATCGCAGGTAAATATGACAGGTAATACACTGCAAAAAAAAGTTAATAAAATTATAATATCTTTTACCACAAATGTTTCACCTTAAAATTACTGATAGGTAGGTAGATACATAGATAGATAAGGTAAATAGATAGGATAGATGGATGGATGGATGGATTTAAAACCTGTTGTTTTACAAAATAAAAACACAAAAACATATCAAAGTATTTTTTTTATTATTATCGTTGTTTTAATTTTGTAAAGGTGATTTTTTTAAATGTAGCTGAAAGACTTGTAAGAAAAATAATATAAAAATAAGAAGGAATTGTAGAGGAGAGGAAGTTGGGTAAATATCAGAAATAAAGTATTACACATACATTACACACTTATATACACATACACACATATAGGTAGATAGATAGGTAGGTAAGTAGGTAGATAGGTATGTAGGTAGGTAGGTATTACATTACACATACATTACACACTTATATTACACATACACACATATAGATAGGTAGGTAGATAGGTATGTAGGTAGGTAAGTATTACATTACACATACATTACACACTTATATTACACATACACACATATAGATAGGTAGGTAGATAGGTATGTAGGTAGGTAAGTATTACATTACACATACATTACACACTTATATTACACATACACACATATAGGTAGATAGATAGGTAGGTATGTAGGTAGGTAGATAGGTAGGTAGGTATTACATTACACACTTATATTACACATACACACATATAGATAGGTAGGTAGATAAGTAGGTAGGTAGGTAGATAGGTAGGTATGTAGGTAGATAAATAGACAGTAGGTGTGTAGATAGATAGGTAGATAGACAGACAGATAGATAGATCATGAATTAGACATTTGCCCTCCTTCAACATGTAGTAGCTACCTAGATAGCAGCTGTTAAACACGAGATATATAAAGATACCACTAAGCCACACATGATAGGGTGAAAAACATCAGTAGTTTCCAATCTAGCATGGATAATATTAAATACATTATATTATAAGTATCTGTCTTCGATGCAACTGAAAAAAATGTCAGTGCAGCATTATGAGACAGGACGTGGAAAATATAATCAATATACAGAACTAATTCTTCGAAAGAAATATTGCTTTTACAGAAAGATCAAAGCACAATGGCAGTGCCCTTCAATGCATTAACACCTTTCAAAACAGAGAGAGGGGAAAGAGGGCTTCAAAATGGTTGCTTGATCTTTTAGATACAGCAAACAAATCTCCCTTAAATCACACTCTAGCATCCTTTAAAAAAAATAAAAAAATAAAAAAAGAGAGAGCCTCATTGGATGATGTAGTACAAGGTACACAATGTCAGAAAAACAGCAGGTATGATTACAGATAAGCTTACTTTGATCGTAGCTCTGTTAGATCAGTGCTGACCAGAGGCTTAACATCATCAAAAGCACCAAGTCAACAAGGAAACCTCCAGGTCAGTCATGGGCAAACTGTGGCCCACAAGCCTCATTCAGCTCGTTTGGCTTTCTGAATGGTACGCCTAATTTCAAAATTGGTTTGAATTTTTTTTAGTAGTGTGGCCTGCCTTAAGATGAGCTTCATCCTACTTGCCCATGTCTGCTCTAGGTCATTATTTATTGTACTAGAAATATCAGTTAAACCAGGCATGTCAAACATGCAGCCCACAGCCTTTTACAAGCACACCTGCAGCCCGCACGAAGGTTTTTACAGCGCAAGCATGTTTTATCTTCATAATATAAAATTTTAAAAAATAGTTGTAATGTGCGCAATTAGTTGTCGTGTGTGGCCCTCAGTTTGACATACCTCAGATAAACCATATCCTTACCATCTTAGACAAAAACAAAAAGGACATTTTGACAATGTAGTCTTACTCTCACTAAGTTTGAAAATAAGGTTGGAACATGATCATTAGGTCTGCTGAAATCATGGCTGACCAAAGCCTACAATAGCAACAACAACATTGAATGAACAAGTTAGACACTATAGTGTCACTTGAATTACTAAAATATGTTGGATAATGCAATCCAGTGCATTACTGGTACTTTATTTTATCGACCTCGTAAAGATGAAAGGCAAAGCTAACCTTGGCAGGACAATAATAATAATAGTAATAAAAAATTTATGATATTAATTATAGCAATGACATAAAAACATCATCCCATTTAAACAGAAGGTGAGTAAATTGGCAGAAAGAAAAGTTGATTATATTGACCCCAGTACTTGACTGGTATTTTATTTTATCAACCTCAGAAGGATGAAAGGCAAAGTTGACCTTGGTGGGATCCGAAACTAAAATGTTGAAGTTCAGAATGAAATATTGTGATGGATTTCATCCAATACTCTAACAACTCTGCCAACCTACCACTTCTGATATTATAATAATAATAATGATAATAATGATAATAATAATAATAATAATAATGATAATGTTAACGATAATGATGATAATAATATTCTCAGACATCGGCCCACCACACAAGGCCACATATCTATGACAAGGGATCAGGGGTGAAGTGGATTAAATCAGCCACAGCAGTTTAAATTTAATCAAGCCCCTGTTAGTATAAAAGATGCAGTCCAACTCAGACATCAGTGGGGGCAGGGAGGGAAAGAAAAAAAAACATAGCAAATATATTATGACAATGGATTAATGTCGAAATATGATAGTGATGGATAATGGATAGATTTAGGGAGTTTCCTTGAAAAAAGTGAGTTGGATTTCCAAGAGAGTACAATCAATTCTGAAAGTAGAAACAAAACAAAACAAAACAAAAAAAAAAGAAGAAAAAACCCATATACCAAAAATAAAAATGTAAAAAAATAAAATAAAATAAAGGTTAACAAAATAAAAATTTTGTAGAATAAAGCAGGGATTCTGAAAATAGGGATTTTAGCAAAAGAAGAGGAATGTTAGTCAGGGGAAAATCATCATAGTGTATTGGTGTGTATTGTTTAGTTGGTACACCAGTTTAAGCACTCAATGCTAATAGTTGGGTTCAGCTACCAATGTGGAATTCTACATTCGGTATTTCATCATCATCGTTTAACATCCATCTTCCATACTAACATCGGTAGGACTATATATATATATATATATATATATATATATATATCGAATGAAATACCTATATACCCAACTATAGTATACATTGTGTATATGTATATCAAATGAAATACAAATATGCCCATTGTTCATTGTATATAAATATATATATAAGTTATTTCGGGTTGAATCGGAGGTAACCACAGTAAGTAAGGTACTCAATACATAGCAGAGTATAAATGTTTTAATATAGAAGAGCTTCTTTTAATATTGAAGCTCTTCTATATTAAAATATATATATATGTATGTATGTGTGAAATAAAATACCTATATACCCGACTAGAGCGAATTGTGTATATATATATATAGCGTATATATATATATATATATATATATATATATATCAAATGAAATACCAATATACCCAACTATAAGGACTATCATGAATTAACATTTCACAAAAAAATCTGGTTCATCAACCTAGTCATGTTGTTATGTTACTTGGATGAAAAGTCACTAGATGACAATTGAAAAAGGGGAGGGTGGGGACAGGATTTCTGAGAACCACTGGTTTACAGTATGTGATATATGACATGATTATCAATTTTGGATCAGTCAAAAAATGCTTGTTTTGGGGTCATTTTATATTCTGTTTATATGTATGTGTGTTTATATATATATATATGTGTGTGTATATGTATATATAAACACAAACATGTATGCAATATACATATATATATATATATCGAGAGAGAGAAAGAGAGAGACTCAGTTTTCATTTACCAAATTCCACTCACAAGGCATTGACCAGTCTGATGCGGAGTGGGTATATTGAAGAGGTAGAATCCCAACGGCAAGCTCAGCCATTGAGATTCTACTCCTTTAACACGTGTATGTATATGTGCGTATTTATGGTTGTGTGTGTGCACGCGCATGTGTCAGTGTGTGTGTATATAAAAACTTGGATGCAGATGTAAAATTTCAGTAAAAAATATGGTAAGAATGTTCTGGAAAGAAAAAAAAAAGAAAGAAGGACGAGAAATGAAATATAAGTTGCAAGCAAAAATGTTCATTCCTTAGTCTTTGCATGCTGCTTATAGTAAGACATAGTCCAGGGAGTGACCCTTTTAAGGTTTGGGATATAATAACCAGTATTTTGTATAGTAGGGAGAGGTTTGGGATCCTTCTGGATATATACGATTGGTACATCATCTTCTGGGTTGACCTCATCCAAACATTGACCAGGTGATGGCTGTGTGTTGCCTGAATCGCAGTCTTCGTTATCAATACTAAACATGGGCAGTCGTTCTTGTCTGTACTTAACAATTGGAGCAGGGCTTATGAAAACCAAATCATTCTCTTTATCTAAATGGTTGAAACTAGGTTGAGGTACTTCATTCAGATCATATTCTGGTCTTGGTAATGTAAATGGCCCTGTGGGCTCTTCCATACTTTTCAGCTGTCTTATTAAATACTTGTGTTGATTAGCTAAGAAATCAAAATTAATGTTTGGAAATTCTGATTCAGGTAATCTGTATTGTTCCAAATCATGAGGCAGTATATGTTTGTGCAGATTTGGGGAATTGAGACAGGCTTTGATCATCTGCTTGTATTCAGTTTTTTTACGCGAGCTGGCTGGAGTTGTGGGTGTGGTAGAGGCAGGAAATGGGTTAGAAACTCTACGTAGTCTGGTACATTTTGGTGTCTTACAAGAATTGTCCACTTCAGAGATGTTTCTTTTCAGATATGGTTGGTTTTCTCTGTTGACAGAGCGACTCCAGATTGGAGATGGCCCATTATTCACATTCTCTTGGTTCTGTGGCAACATTCGTGACTTTAATATGTCAGATTTTAATACAGGCAGTGCTGAGTTTTCTTTGTGGTTAGTAAATGAAGACGTGCGACGCACAGCATGCTCCTTGATATTGCATGGCTGTATAGATTCATTAGCTGAAGATGCTCGTCGGACAGAACAACCTTTATCAATTGAAGATGATTGTGGAGTTGAAATAATTCCTGGTTGGATGAGATTCTTAGATGGTACTTGGGCTCTTTGTAAAATCTTTTTAGTTTCATTAGTCACCTTAAAACTTGCTACAGCATTTGGCCTGTGTGTTCTTTTAATTTCTGAAGCACTGCATGACCGCTTGTTTGGCGGATATAAAACATCAACATCCTGCCCATTGTCAATAGACCGAGACCGGGTACGACGAGAAACTGGTGATCCAGGTGGTTTCCTGCTCTGCACAGAATGGTCACAAAGAACAAGATCCCTTTTACTAAGAGTTTTGTCAATGCTTCCTTTCATATTTTTCTCAAAGGTCTCTCCAGACAGATCGACACGTTGTTTGTGTGGCACAAAAATGACTGTGCCTCCAGATATAGTAGAAAAGCCAGCATCTGACTGGTCAGAGTCAGACTCATTCTCCTCTGTTGTAGGCAACACAACTGTCTTAGGACAATTCTGCAACTGGTTTTTGCTACACAATTGCTTCTCTTTGACAGGACCTTTTGGTATATTGGTATAACTGCTACTCTCACCTGAGCTTTTTTTCGTACAAGTCACCAAAGAAACTGAAGCACTTGCAATGGAAGATACTTTCTTCTCCTTCACAGGAATTTTAGAAACAGACCAATCATCTTTGCGTCTCTTCAAGAAACGCTGAAAAGGGCTTGCACTTCTCTTCCTTTGTCTAACACTGCCGGAAGATTTCCTATCCTGACGACTACGGTCCTTAGATGCTGCTGTTGCTGCTACGCTAATTTGATCTGACTTCCCTGCCTTTGATTTCGCTTCTTCGATCTTCTGTTAATGGGGTAAAAGTAAAAGACAATGAACAACAGCCAACAAATAGTCTAATCGTTGAAACATTAAGATTCAGTAATGTTATTTGCTCTTGTGATATATCACAAAAGCAATATTAGTGCAGTGCAGTGTTATTGTGACACATCATAAGCTAGACATTAATGCAGTATATTTAATTGAGACACATCACAAATACATTATATGTACAATACATTTCAATTGTCAGACATCATAAAAGCAATAGCATCAGAAACAGCAAATTGCAATTATGATACAAAATAAATGCAACAATCTTAACACCAGATTCTAATGAGAATATTACTAGGAAAGCAAGGTAAATCCTAAGATAGGGCTACTTCAAGGGTCATATAACAGACCTGTTGGCTTTCTCATAATTCAATCAATATGTCTTCTCTAACAAAATGATGGATGTTCTAACAAAACAGCTGGCATGTGAAGCACACAATATATGTGGCAAATACACTTAGGTAGGAACACACTTGATTAGGACATACAGATGCACTTAGGACATAAATGCACTTATGACATACAGATGCACTTGGGACATACAGATGCACCAACCTTTTTCTGATACATTTCTTAATAAACGAAATACCTGCTAATTCTGAACACATATTTGATTTATTGAGATTCTAATGATATAACTCTGTTGCTACTCCAAGTGTGTTGTACTCAAGTGTTTGTTCAGAAAGATATCTAATTACATAGGTTTGAACTCAGAACATAGAAAGTTGTAACTAAATACTCTATTTTGTCTGATGCCGTATGAACATCGGACATGACCACCACTTTAATAATGATTTCTTATTTCGGTACAAGACCAACAATTTGGGGTAAGGGGAAAGCTGATTATATCCAGCCCACTACATGGCTGGTACTTTATTTTAACCAACCCCAGAAAGATAAAAGGCAAAGTTGACCTCAATAGGATTTGAACTCAGAACACAAAACAATTTATCCAATGCTCTAGTGGTTCGGGGACTGCATTATTCAATGTGTCCTTCATTCTTTTAAGATGGTAGGGTGAAATCTGAGGGACATTTGGTTGCTATATTTAACTAATCAAGTTACCTCATCAAGGCTCCATAGCCCAAAGACATTTCAAACTAATGATGGAGCCCTACATAGCAACAAGAAAGCCTCTATGAGCTCAATTGATCAAATCTCCCACAAATCAAACCGTACTGTCTTTAAAAAAAAAAATAAAGATACATCAGATAACATTGCCCAGGATATGAAGAGAAGACAAGATGGTCATGGCTGGAATGCTTTTGGTTATAGGTCTATATTATAAGTGGTGAGCTGGACTGGGCATAAACAATAACAACAAAAACAATGATATAAACAGGATGAAGAGTGTTGGGAAGGCATAATACGTTATTGAGGTGAAGCAGTGAATGTGTGCTGTAGAATGTTTTAGTGTGGAAATATTGGCATAGCTAATGCAGAGAGACAGAGATATGTGAAGGTGAGAGGAGGACATGCTTATAGTAGATCAGAAGATGAAGAAGCAAAATGCATTGAGGAAGGATAAGTGAATGCATCAAGGAAAAGGTTAAAAAGGTTTATGTTGAAAAATAGTTAACAGAGTAATACGTGAGAGCAGCAACACAAGGCACAGGAGATTACATTGCATATAAAACAGAAACTAATGCACAGTTATACATATAATATAACATAATTGTTTCTACTTTTGGCACAAGGCCAGCAATTATCCAGTACATTACTGGTACTTTATTTTATCGACCCCGTAAGGATGAAAGGCAAAGTAAACCTCAGCGGGATTTGAACTCAGAATGGCAAGGACCGTAACTCTATGCGTCAAAGCATGGCGTCCGACCCTCTACCGATACTGCCAATTCACCACCCTCATAATATAACATAATAATAAAGTATAATATAATGATTTCAAACATTAGATAATGGTTTCTGATTTAGGAACAAGGCCAACAATTTTTTGTGTGAGGAGGGGAAAGTCGATTAAATTGACCCCAGTGCATTACTGGTGCTTTATTTTATCGACCCCGTAAGGATGAAAAGTAAAGCTATTAAATAATAAAAACATTATTAACATAGGCATAATTTTACAAGAGGGAACAGTTAGTTATATCATTCTCTGAGGAACATTAACTGGTACTTAATTTTATAAACCTCAAAAGGATAAAAGACCAAGTCAACCTTGGAGTCAACTTTGTGAGCTACATGACAGTATCATACTCATCGTGGTTTCTTTTTAGAGGCAGTGTTTTATAGTTAGAAGCCCTTCATGATGTGAAATCTTTTAGTCTTCTCTTACAACATGCAGGGATATGATGTTCCTATCCTAACACATTATATTGTAATGTCATGATAAAACACTCCCAGCTCACTCTTTAAAGTGATAGTGCTGGTGCAACAATAAAAAAAACACCCAGCCTACCCTGTAAGGTGGTAGTGATGGTGTTCTGATAAATTCACTCCCAGTACACTCCGTGAAGTCATTGGCATTAGAAAAGGCATCTAGCCATAGAAATCATTCCAAAAATGGAACCTATAGACAAAATGTGGTTATCTGACTGATCTAGTCTCTAAAGGTAACAACCAATCTAATGGCTTAGATATTAAACAGTGATGATAATCATCATCATCATCATCTGTTTTACGTCCATTCTTCCATGCAAGCATGGGTTAGACGGGTTGTCCTGTTGTGGGCAATGCCCAGTCAGGTGACCCTGTCTTGCTCATACAGAACTGATTTTGGCTTGATTTCTACAGCTGGATGCCCTTCCTCATTTACAGTGAGTACTGGGTGCTTTTTTTGAAGTGACACCTAAACAACTACTTTACAGTGGAAGGGGTGGGGCTTACTAATATATCATATCATACATAATTAAATTTAATATAACAATAATATATAATACAATACAGTGTAATATAATATACAATACAAATCAATACAATACAATTATACAACAAAAATAATTGTAATTAACAGGCCGTAAGACCATTGAGGCCATTGTTTTAACACAATGGTTTGATGTTATTGGGAGATCAATATAGCTTTGACAAGTAGAATAAACTATAGTCTGGTAGTTTTGCAATCCTGGTTCAAAAGTTATGAATGTTTTTCAATTTAGAGAGAAAATAAATGAAACCAAGGTCATAAGTAGAGTATTTTATCATTTATTGAAGTTATCTTCATGACTACTGCCTGAAGTATCACTTTCACCTTCATCAATACTGCCTGAAGTATCACTTTCACCATTACTGATTTCATCTTCCGACTCTTCATCGTCTTCAGTGGCTCTAATATACTCGTAAAGCTTGTTCAGATGAGAATTAGCCTTGTTAATGCATCTTTGGACTGTTTTGCTCTCCAGATTCTGAAATGATGCAATCAGTCGTGCCAGCACTTGCTCAAAGGTGGTGTTTTTGGTATACTGTCTTCCCACTTCTCCCTTGACAATAGCCCATATGAGCTCGATCAGCTGCAAATTGGAATGATGCGGTGAAAAAAAGATGACCTCATGACCTTTCTCTTGACATGGAACAAACGACTGGAAAGACATGTATTTTGTTGTACTCCCTCAGCTTTTCCTATAGCACACACTTCAGATCTCCTGCTTCGAATGGAATCTCTCATTCTCGACATGCCGTCTGCATTTGAGCCTTCTACAATCCTTTTGGTGTTGATTCAGGGAGATTAGAGTGATATTTGGTCCAGATTTCACTGCAGGGCTTTTACTTCAACCAAGGACATCTGCAGTACGGTTCGTGGCATCTGCATTCTTCTTCATTCACCCAGGTCTTTTATTACTGTGCAACATGATGTGTTCATGAGGTAATTTGGCTTGTATAGAGAGAATATCCAGCTTCTCCTCCTTGGTAAGGCTCCTAGGTCGATTTTTTTCCACGAAACACTCCACAGATTCGAGAAATGGTTTACCCACAACCTAATGCTTCTTCAAGGGAGTTTAAGAAACATTTTCCTGTCTTTTGTTTCTTCTCGGCTCCAAAACATGATCTTCAATTTGGTCCTTTACTTCAATTCTTTCTATAACTTTTGATCTGGAGAGGAGAGAAAAATTAATGGTACAAAAGAAAGATCTTAACAAGCTCTCTATAGTGATATAATTGGTTTAAACAGTAAAAACTGACTGAGTAAAACACAAAATAGGCCTCAATGGTGTCGTGGGCTGTAAATTAAAAACACAATTTATATTTAAATTGCAATATTTATCTTTTATATCATCTCCTTCCCATCAAATACAATCACAAAACATATCACAACACACATTCCAAATTAGGTCATTAAGTATGAAATGTCCAATTTCTTTAACCCTCTAGCATTTACATTACTCTATATATACTATTATATTTTTGTGGTAAAGGCTTTATCTTACATAATTATCTCACATAATATTGAATCTACGAGATTTTGATGTTATTTATTTTGAGAACAATACCTTAACGTTAGTATGAGTGGCCAGTTATGGCAGGTTTGAACAGAAAGTGGTGAGAGAATTCTGGCTGTATATGGCTGATTTAAATGCGAAAGGGTTAAGCAATTTCAATTCAAAATCTAGATTGTTTTCCACTCTAGGTTTTATTTATATGCTGGTTTGATTGCCAAACACTTCCAGTAGATCCCTAGAGATAGCAACTACCACACACTAACTGAGACCATTATTGCCAATCTTCACTGCGACAAGATGTTCATGGTTGGAATACATTTGATCATAAGTCAACTGAATCAGGTGTGACCTCCAGCTAAATCCCTCACAAGCCATATCCTATTGTCTTAAAAAGTGGAAAACCCCACAGAATAATGTAGTCCAAGATATACTAAACTTTGAAAAAGAAAAGATAGGATGGTCATAAGTGGAATACTTTTAATTATATAGGCCTGCTTAATAAGGACTGACTTGGGGGATAAATATATATATATATGATCCGAATTGACAAGATCCCAGAATAAGAAAACACAAACACACACACAACAGATAGATAAATAAAGAAAAAAATAAAAGAAAATCAATAGAACAAAAAAGTTCCTGCAATGAAGCTTACTTTGGAATTTTTCGAGGAACACAAGGACTGGAAGAAAGGTTTGGTTTTTGCTTTCTTTGCAGGGGATATCGGAAGTCTGTGACAGAAGAAAGGGAAAATAGCAGATCAGAATAACAACCAATAATTTAACAATTTCTTTTCAATAAGCACAAAATAAGATAAATATAATCTTTTGTTTGTTCGGGAAGTCTTCTATAGCCATATGCCTTTCTTAGTTATGAAATAATTAATAATTTTAGTAAATCTGTCAAAATTCTTCATTAATTAATTGAAATAGAGTGACATTTCATTAGAAATATGGTGAAGAAAGGGTTAGAAGTGTATAATATGGTCAAGAAAGGGTTAGAAGTGTATAATATGGTCAAGAAAGGGTTAGAAGTGTATAATATGGTGAAGAAGGGTTAGAAGTGTATAATATGGTCAAGAAGGGTTAGAAGTGTATAATATGGTCAAGAAAGGGTTAGAAGTGTATAATATGGTCAAGAAAGGGTTAGAAGTGTATAATATGGTCAAGAAGGGTTAGAAGTGTATAATATGGTCAAGAAGGGTTAGAAGTGTATAATATGGTCAAGAAGGGTTAGAAGTGTATAATATGGTCAAGAAGGGTTAGAAGTGTATAATATGGTCAAGAAGGGTTAGAAGTGTATAATATGGTCAAGAAGGGTTAGAAGTGTATAATATGGTCAAGAAGGGTTAGAAGTGTATAATATGGTCAAGAAGGGTTAGAAGTGTATAATATGGTCAAGAAAGGGTTAGAAGTGTATGAAGAACAGTGGTGTTATGAGAAGAAAAGGATATGAAAGCAAAAGAGAAAAAAACCAAAAGCTACCTTTCATTTGGACCAAGAGATCTGGACCTTCGATTTCCAGGTTTTACTGAAAAAATAGGAGGAAAAAAAACAATTAATCTGGTATTATTACATTGTTAAGGGCGGTGGATTGGCGGTGGATTGGCAGTATCGGTAGAGGGTCGGACGCCATGCTTTCCAGCATAGTTACGTCCCTTTACGATCTGAGTTCAAATCCCGCCGAGGTTGACTTTGCCTTTCATCCTTACGGGGTCGATAAAATAAAGTACCAGTAATGTACTGGGTAATTGCTGGCCTTGTGCCTAAAGTAGAAACAATTATTACATTGTTAAGATACCAACATCATCATCCTTTTTATGTCTGCATTTCCATGTTGCATGGATTGGATGGTGGAGGCACATGTCCTAATGATAAGGGTGTTTGACTTACAATGATAATGCTGTGGGTTCAATCCCTGGGCTGGGCTGTGTGTAGTGTGTTCTTGAGCAAGACACTTCATTTCACATTGCTCCAGTATACTCAGTTGAAAATGTGTACCAGCAATAGCTGAGGGGAGTGGGGTTAATCCTGCAATGGACTGATGTTCTGTCCAGAGAGTAGTCTAGTACTCTCAGTTACTCATGCCACGGAAACCAGGATATGCACCAACCCAATGAGCCTCCAAGCTCGAGACAGACTTTAGATGGATTGGATGGGTCTTTTCCAGCATATCCTCCTTCCACCCCATCTTTGTTTACAGTACAATGTATCCAGGATTATATTTTCCTGAGTCCATATGTCTCTTTTGCTTTATGATGAGAAACATTTGGCTGCTATTTTTAGCAGGTCCAGAAAGTAGAGGCCGTTCTCTTTGGTGTATTGTGGAATTAGTTTGTAATGCTTGTAAATAATGTGTTCAGTACCCATGTGTGAAGTAATTCGTTAAAAACCTCTGGCCATTGGCAATATGATATAGTTGAGAAAAGGTTCAATAGCTACTAACATTCTTAGTATAGAATTACTTCTAAACACAACCACAAGGATATGGTCTGAACGTGGAAGAGCTGAACTCCCACTGTCATCGCCTCCATCTCTCTCGCCCTCGCCCTCCCCATCTCTCTGTGTGGTGAACAAATGGGGTCCCACATGCTGGCCTCCCCACAGCCCGTGCGGACAGGATGGAGAAGGCGTTTTTTCAGAGGATGGTAAGGGAGATGCACTGGAAGAGCCATTCCATCTCGCGAGGCTCCCACCTGCGGCTGGCCAGCTCAGCGCCTATAGTGCTGAGTAAGGAGGTAGCCCTAGGGAGAAAAGTGGTTACTTTATTTTGAATGTTACTTACCTTTGACCTCTAAACGGGGAGTGCTTGGTAGAAGGGGCTGATCACCAAGTATTCGGGCTTTGCTGTAAATAAAAACAAGTAATAATTTTGTTATACGTTTCCTTCTATTAAATGTCGTTGTTTTGGAGGGTTTTTTGACTCTTGAAATGATTCTGCTATAAGAATGAGATTATCTGCATACAGTAAACACAGGAATGACTGAGTGGTTTAGGAGTTCAGTCTCGTACTGGGATCCATTCTTCCTCTATATCTCTTTCTCACTTCCATTCTATCACTCTCTATCCCTCTCTGGAAGAAATCTGCTGTATTCAGACCTAGAGAGGAGATGGGCTCCACTAGGTTTTAAAATGCCCTAAGAAACTCCATATTTCAATATGGCGCCTCTGTGACTCCCTCAGGAGTTGCAGGTCTATAAATACATACAAACTCTATTAAGAAGACTCTGTTAAAGAGCCAAGATAAAATTACTTGCTCCAATAAGGATACCTATAAATAAGAAGTATATCATAACATCAAAAGAACATTCATTAAAAATATACAAAATATCTGTGGTCATTATAATCAGAGAACTGTGTTTAAGTGTAATAACATATTACACTGTTATCTAACAATGGTGGTAGTGGTGGTGGTGACAATGAAGAGAAAGGTATTGCCTACACTTGTGATACGGCTTACAAATAGAGGAAACAAGATAACTAACCCTAAATAGTAAAATCACAAAACATTAAAAAGCTCTAATCAGAGATTTTAAAGAAAGTCAGGAATGGTGAATAAATGTATGGTATTAAATTAGAAATTATACACCACTACAAAATAAAGTTATCATTATAGACAAAGAACTATAACAGAGACTACAACAGTACAGTTAACATTAGCTGAGGAGAACAACCCAATCTGTAAACATTGAGAACAAATGCAGACCAATATGGCTGCCAATTACTACAAGTTTAAATATAACTTAAATTGACACACAATTTGTCTTATGCAACCATGGCTTAGAAAATAAAAATACTAATAAATTTCTTTGAAATAAAATGTTTTTGGTTCTTGGCATTGGATTCATTGTTATTTTTCAAACACAAATTAGTTTAATATTGGTTATATCAAAATCTTTGCTGTCTTATTTATAATTTGGTCATCCTCTTAAAGCAGCAAATTGGCAGAGTATTGGATAAAATATCTTGTGGAGTTTATTCTGTCTCTTTGTCTTAAATCAAGTCAATGACCAACAACCTCCTTCATGTTGGTGCCATGATAAAAATGCTCCCAGTACACTCTGTAAAGTGGTTGACATTAGGAAGGGCATCATGTTGCAGAAACCATGCTAAACAAAGTGTTGAGAGAACTCTTCAGTTGTGTCAAGAACATGACAACCTCCCTAGTACTGATACCACAATAAAATGCACCCAGTACACTCTGTAAAGTGCTGGGACATTGTAAGTGAGCCACAAGCCCCAGTTTGTCTGAGATGTCAGCAACTCCAATTATGTATTGACTCAGCCTCTATTAACCCATCCAACCCATGCCAGCGTGGAAAAGCTGAAGATGATGATGAAATGAATTAGAAAAATTACCGTTTTGATGCTGACATCGCTGTATCTGTCACGCCAGATGCTGATTTTCGTTTGCCCAAAATGACAGGAGTAGATGGCTCTTTTACTTCAGTTTTCACAACTTGTTGTTCAACAGTAGCTAGAGATTCCTCAGAAGAAGACAAAGAACTTGAACTACTGGCTCCATTCTGACGCCATCGTGTAACCCGGTTTGCAATATTACTTACAAAATCTGACAAGAAAAACAAAACCAAAAGAACAAATGTGAGCTAAACAGAGTGCCACGCATCATATAATGTTAAACCAAGCAATAAATTAAGCTGTTTGGTTTAACACCACCAATCTAACACATGGAGACCTTTAACACAATCTAATCTGTTGCAAGCAATTGAGTCAGGTCTTGAATCTGTTAATACCGTAACCTCCTTCTTCAACCCACCAGACGCGGAGGCCCTAAAAAGTATCATGATCACTGCCCTTCCCTCTCTGATTAACCAGTAAAATTTAAAAAAAAAAACACTTGCAGCCATGCAATTCAAATCAACAACACTACTGACTATTCATATTCCCTTTTCTTCTACACTATTCTAATTCTTTTGGTAACATTCAGTAAGAAAAATCTACTTGATTCATACCTTGCAGAGAACCACTTCTTCGTTGCTGTTTTTTCTTCGGAGGAGCAGTATACTGACTGGCAACCATTTCATTATATTTATGGGGGCTCATATCATTGAAGAATGTTGCCATCTCTTTGGCTTGATCACATAAGTTGATCGACACAAATCCAATGTTTTCGTTCTGAGAGATGAGCAGTTCAAGTAGAGACGTCTGCAAAGGAAGAAGTTTTTCCTCTTCTCCAGTCATCTGGTAAAAAACAAACACAGCAGACAGATAACTAACAGATTCATATTTTTGCATTTGTATACAGTGGTAATACATTAAATTAAAGATTTTGGTTTTGCTGTTTTTTCCATATGCTCCAAACATTTTATTGTTGTTTAGCCCCCTGTCATATACATTGAACACTGTAGTCTCTGATGTAACCTATATAATTGTCATGACAGGGATGCTCTTGATCAAGGTTGATCTGTAGCTAAAGCACATCACCTCACCATCTCTACAACCATCCCACACTGCACAACCCAACAGTTACCCAATATGTGAACTATATCCATTCCCAATCAACATGAAATGGGAGCAAGAGGCAACCCCTGTCAATCTTTCATTACTATTAACCCTTTTTATACCAACCCACTTAAAACCAGCTCAGGTTTATTAAGCAAAACCAGCCATTTTAAAGGGTTCCTATTTAAATTTAAATCTTCCAGCATAATTTTATATAAGAATCACATGTTAAGTTACTATCTTAGTAATGAAATAATAATAATTATAGTAAAACTTTCAAAATTCCTCATTAATTAATTGAAATAGAATTTGTTTCATTAAAAATATTGTAAGAAAACTGTTAAACAATCAATACATTACCTTATTCCCCTTAGGGCAGCTGTGCATGATACTAGGAGCCATAATTAAAGCCAGGTTTCGAATTGTCATTTTATTATGTGCAGAGTGGGCAGCAACCGTAGCAAATAGATTCATTGTGAATTTCAGTGTCCCTAAATGTTCTGGTGGGATTAGGAGGCACAATTTTAATGCAGCCTTTGTACCTTTCTCTACAGCACCATTCTCTCGCATCTGCTGACATTTCAGGAAGGCATTATGGTAAGCGTTGGTCAACAAAGGTTCCTTCAGATCACGGAAAAACTGCTTAATCAGACCGGTGACATCAAATACATTGGCCGAGGAAATATCTAATGCAAATTCAATATCTTGCTATAAAAAGAAGGGGAAAAAATGATAGCAATGATTTATAAGAAAGATGATAGATGAGAGAGCAGTATTTAGATAGGTTACAGTAAATGTTAAAGTTTACAATGAAATCAAATAAGAAAATAGAAATATGTTCAGTATAAAATAAGTTTATAATTCTAACTTAAGACGGTCAACTAGAACAGTCAATCAAGGAACTGTACAGATACTGGATTATCTTAATTAGCAACAGCATATAACCCCACCTTCCACCCTCTCAGCTGTCATTCTCCAACCTACAGGCACGTGCTGAGAGTAAATTCATTCACATGGGCCATGTTGAAAACTCTCATTCATCTTTCAAAAACTGTTTGCAAAACAACACATCTCTATCCCCACTCACCTTCCTTTGCAACAGAAACTTTTCCACACAATAACAACTGTTCAAGAAAATTCCACAGGTTAAAAGACATTTTTCTTCTCAAAAAATAGAGGATAAGCATCCAAATTATTGGATTTTTGTTACTTTCCTCACAGTAAATCAACTCACTGTAATTTATTTTTATCTGCAGACTTTATATGAATAAACTTTGCTGATACAGACAAACATAGTTTCCATTGGATCTTAGATCTTACCACATATCTTAAGGTTTAATCTCAAAGACTGCATATATACACACACAAAAAAAAGCCCTAAAATTAAAAAATAAAATATTCCTACCGCTAGTTTTTTTTGTCTGGTTATAGATCCAGACTTACGGAAGATGCCTTCAACATTGATATTTTTTGTAATAACTTCACTAGCTCGGACCAAGAATCTGCAAAAGAGACACATAAAAACTATTATAATTCTAATAAATTGTTTGTTTTTTTACCCTCTGGCAGCAAGGAACAGTTTTGGAGAGAAAAATCCTGTTAATGTTAGCCACAATATATGGAATAAAACACTGATAACAAAGGTGAAGAAAGAAAGAAATTAAATTAAAAATAATTATCTTACGTTGGAATATGTCCGAAAGATTCCAGATAGTAGCAAGGAACATGACCCAAAAAATTGTTGAAGTGACGTATCTCACGATTATGCTGCAAAAAGAAAGGAAATGTATACTTTTAGCTGCTGTTGTTATTTAGCCCCAGGTCACTTTGATCAAGCTGACCATGAATCAAAGATCAGAAGTATTTCAGCCGTGGCTGTTCCATATTTTTCCAAAAGACAGTAAACTCAGAGGCACATTATTCAATGTGTGTGTTTCTAATATGCTGGTGTGTGATTAGAAATAAATTTGGTTGCTATTTCAAGCAGTTCATGTGACCATGTAGAAGTTCCATACAGGAAGGTGCTATCTTAAATGACTGTATAACAGTATCAACAACTGCTACAAACGTAAAGGAGCAACTGTTGGGGCATGAAAATAAAGGACTAAGTTATGAATATAATAGATGGAGTTTTCATTCTTTAAGTCAGGTAGATTGCCTGGACCAATTCCACTCTTCTCTTCCATGGCATTCTTGAGATCATGAATCCCCAACTGGACATCTCAAGACATCTGATCAATGTAGGTCATTCTCAGTTATCCTGCTAGGATTTTACCATGTCCAGGCATCACCAACCGTAGCAGTGCCCAGCACAGCTTCTTCTTTGGTCTTAATTATTGTGGTAAAATGACAAAAAAGCAACCAGCCCACCCAGTAAAGTGGTCATGCTTGTGAAAAAGCACCTAGTCTACCCTTTAGGATGGTCATTTCGGTGCCACGATAAAAAGTACCCAGTCCACACTGTAATGTGGTTGGCGTTAGGAAGGGCATCCAACTGTAGAAACCAAGCCAAAATAAGGGTCCATATGAGCAAAACGCAGTTTCCCGACACAGCTTCTCTCATGTGATGACCCATATAACCCATGCAAGTGTGGAAAATGGACGTTAAACGATGATGATATACATAAATATATTTCGTTTACTTTTGAAAGTGTATAAATAAGACATTTTGTTTATATTTTAAAATATTAGTTGCTTCACTTTTTGAAATTAAAATACTATTGTTTCAAAGAATCAATCATATTTACGAAGCCTTGAGCAAATTTTGAATATATGTTAGCTTCAACGCAGGGGTGTTTCTTTGTTTTTCTACTATGAAAAATAGTCGAATCAGTTTGGCATATAGAGACAGAGATGAGAAAAGCGAACAGTATCGCCTGTGGTACTCGAACTCACAACGCACACCTGCCGTATGCCGGACAGCTGCGCTACCATTACACAAAGTGAGATTGGCCACTTATCCGTCATTTTTAAACCTTATCTATCGACCAGTAAATGTAAACAAAGAATCAATTTTATTTGCGAAGCGTTCATCAAATTTTCAATTTATGTTTGTTTAATGTAAGCTGCTGTTTTTTTCTATGAAAACTAGTCACACAAATTAGGTTCAAAGCCACTAGAAACAGAACAAGTAGACAGTATCGTCTGCTTCAGTTTCAAATTAAGGGTGATGTAAACAATTAGCACACATATATTTCTAATGCCAACGGAGTATATTTATATACAAAAAAAAAAACGCAGCTGTAAATACGTTTACTGAAATAGTTTTCTGATTTAAGAAATCAGTTTTGTTTATAATTTCATTTATTTATTTGCTGCTTCTGAATACCTGATATTCAAAACAAAAATTCTCAAAATTATTTTTGAATAAAAAGACGAACCCCCCAAAAAATGGTCTAAGCGAAAGCAAATGTGTGGAATCTTGTTGATATCTCTACGATTTATCTAAACTTAGATAAATATTTATTTTCACTTGGCTACACTATATTGCTTCAAGTTTAACACACGTCTCCTGTCAGAAACAGGCGTCAAATAACTGGCTCACGTACACACACACATACATCATTATCTGAAAAACACATCAAATATAATATAGTCTTAATTTTCCCATATACCCTAAAATAATTGTTTCTACTTTTGGCACAAGGCCAGCAATTACCCAGTGCATTACTGGTACTTTATTTTATCGACCCCGTAAGGATGAAAGGCAAAGTTAACCCCGGCGGGATTTGAACTCAGACCGCAGAGGGCCGTAACTCTATGCTGCAAAGCATGGCGTCCGACCCTCTACCGATACTGCCAATCCACCGCCCTTCATCTACCCTAAAATAATGAAATGACCATGAATAGATACTAAACAACAAGCATTCTTTAAATAAACACGAATACCCAAGAATCTGGCTCCTTGTAGCTGCTAAACCTAACATTTTAAAAAAAACCCTGTTTATTCTATTTATTTTCCTTCCATCTGTTTAATCTATTTACTTATAAATTAAAGCCATTGATCAACTTCAGTTGTTTTCTTTCGATTTCGTGTGTATGTGTGAAGAAAGAACATTTCTTGAAAAAGAATTCTGTAACCATCCCAATTATAGATAGAAAACACATTCTTTAAAGAAAATCGCTTGAACTTTTGATACCTTTTAGTTCAGCCTTTATCTTCTTCGTCTTCTTCCACTTATTCCTGGGAGGGGCGTGGGGAAATAGTCCTCAAGCACTTCCTGTCAGAAGCAACCGTCTCCAAAGCATCCGGCTCGGGGTCTACTCCTGGCTATCCTGTCGGTTGGTTTTGCTCGTGAAATCTGCCCAGCGATTCTTTCCTGAGACATTCTAACCACATGTTCTTCGTATCAGAGCTGTGATCTCTCAATTCGGAGAAGTAGCGGCTCTACCTGGAACGACTCTCTGGTCTACGCACTTTATCGAGTAGCGTTACTCCAAAGACCCTTCGGAGAAATCCCATTTCAGCCGCTTGTGTTCGCAATCGTAGCGAGTTGGTATTTACACCTTCTGATTACCAAATGCTGGAGTTGGCGCATTACTGCTCCAGCTCTTGCACATAATTCAGCCTCCTGCCTTCCAGCACTTGTGAACATGGCCCTGAGATACTTAAACTTCTATGCCTGCAACTCCATCCACATGTAGAGCGCACTGCACAGACGTCTCAGTCTTCGCAGCACTGATTTTCATACCAGCCGTGCAGCACTCGGCATCTAACCTATCAAGAGCATGTCGGAGATCACCTTCAGACGAGTTAAGTAATACCATGTCGCCTGCAAATTCCAGCCTACACCCGCCGGTCGTGATACCATTTCCAACCCGACTCTGCATATCAATCCAGTTCGTGAAGATTATGAACAGGAGAGGTGACAGTATGCACCCTTGGCGGAGTCCGCCTCCAACATTGAATGGTTTCGATTCAGCACCATTTATCCGAACACAAATACTAGAGCATTCATATAGAGACATCAGGGTGTAGCGCTCTCTGGACAGGAAGTAGCTGGAGTTACTTCTCGTTGAGGTTGCAGAACCTTCTTTGTGACTTCCGTCCAGGGAACTATAAAGGAGATAGCTGAAAGCTTCTCCCTCTCTTTTCACGTTTTGGCTTCTAGCCTTCGGCCAGGAGCGTTACGCCGAAGGTATACTCTCTCGCATCCTGACTGCAAAAAGGTAAACAACTAACTTTCTTTCGTCGTGAAATCACTAGCCAACATGTAACAACAACTTAACCACGGCCTGGCAATACTTCAGCCAGTGGACCGTGTCTTCTGAAATCCTTAATTCCTTGTTTCATCTCTCTTGGCATGTCAGCTATTCAGCTCTACTCAGCTCAATCTTCGTAAATAAATATTGTACATACAACCCAGTGTCCTGTTATAAGGGCAACAAGAAGCTGTCCATCAATCCCATCTTTTTCAGAAACACCCTGAACAGTTTCATTTATCAACAATAATTTACCACAGGAGATCGTTCAGTATACTAAATATACACAGGGTACGGTCTAACAGGTAATATTAGTATCGTGAGGGGGGCTTATATTATCATTGTAATTACTAAACAAAAACATCCTCTTTGGATGTTTAAAATAAAACAAGCTAGGGAAATAACTGATAATACCAGCCGAGCGAATTTTGGGAGAAATTGGCTAAATAATTGTTTCTACTTTTGGCACAAGGCCAGCAATTATCCCAGTGTATTACTGGTACTTTATTTTATCGACCCCGTAAGGATGAAAGGCAAAGTTAACCTCGGTGGGATTTGAACTCAGATCGTAAAGGGACGTAACTCTGCTGGAAAGCATGGCGTCCGACCCTCTACCGATACTGCCAATCCACTAAATAATTGTTTCTACTTTTGGCACCAGGCCAGCAATTACCTCAGTGCATTACTGGTACTTTATTTTATCGACCCCACAAGGATGAAATGCAAAGTCAACCTCGGCGGGATTTGAACTCAAATCATAAAGGGAGGTAACTCTATGCTTCAAAGCATGGCGCCCGACCCTCTACCAATACTGCCAATCCACGTTATTGCAAATCAAAGTAAAGATCAAGTACCAGAGTAGGCTGAAAAGTTCATAGGCTGACTATGAAAGAGTGATGCTAGAGCTGTGAAATCATGCATGCATTAATTTCAACTCTTATTAATAACTGTATTGTTTCTTTTACAAAGACTATATTGAAAAATAAACTTGATTTGGTCATTCCACAAGAGTATCTTGGTCAACCTATGAACTTTTCAGCTGACCCTTGTATAAAACTAACAATTTTATTATAATGAACTGTGAAAAAAAATGTTTCCACCAACACAATCGAAGACGCCTGCCAAATTTTATTTTTAAAATAAGCATTATTAAAGTCACAAGGAAATAAAGTGGGAGGGAGTAGGCAGCAGCACAAAACTTCAAATTTGTTAAAGATATGTTTACATACACGTGAACTATAGACAAAACTAAAAAGAAAATCAGAAGTGGGCCATAATAAAGACGAAAACAATTGCCGATCTCTGCTTCGCAAGTTCATGGGAAAAGAAAAGTAAATATTTCTTTGAAATTAAATTAGTTTTATTATGGAAAGCAAATCTCTTCAGGTTTAGTGTTGAAAACGAAAATTAGAAATAGTTACAATAAATAGCAAATATAAATTTGCTGTTGTTTAGCCCCAGGCAGGGGTCTCGTTTGTCTTAAAAATGTGAGAGACAAACCAACATTTGTTGGAGCATGTTAGTATTACTTATGGTGCCTTTCCTGGACCCTGTCACATAAGTAACATTTTATTTATTCAAATGAAGTTCAGATATAAAAAAAAAATAAACTTAAAAAGAATTTATACCAAATAAACAAAAAATAAAATATAGACGTTTGAAAAAGTGGGTGGGGGGACTTGTCCCCTGGTACAAGACCTTTGGCCCCAGGCAAGCCTTCATCGAACATATTTATTATCAAAGACATTCCAACCATGACCATCCAGAAGTTTTCCATGCACGACAGACAGTATTTAATTTACCTTCTTTTTTTTTGTAGTAAATAAATAAATACAACAGTTAAAGAAAGTCACACAGTACATATGTGAAAGTAACGTCCGAACGAATATCCTTTACTACCAACTAACCTACTCTCCAAGCCGATTGACCGCTACTTGACATGGAGAAAGGTTTGTTTGTTTTTAAAGCAGTTGTAGATGTGGAAATGTAATAAATATATTTGACCTAGTGAGATACACAGTGGACGGGGTGGGACCTCGTATGTCTATCTCACCAGATACTGACCTGATGGTGAACTGCGATATTATCTTTCTAGGCGGTGGATTGGCAGTATTGGTAGAGTGTCGGATGCCATGCTTTGGCGCATAGAGTTCAAATCCCGCCGAGGTTAACTTTGCCTTTCATCCTTACGGAGTCGATAAAATAAAGTACCAGTAATACACTGGATAATTGCTGGCCTTGTGCCTAACATAAAAACAATTATCTTTCTAGGCGTAAAAAAAAGTCAAAATAAACACATTCTTTTTTTTTTATTTTTCCTTCTGCAAAACAACAAACACAGGTCATCAACTGGTCAGCAACTGGGCAGCAACTGGTTGCAGTATATTTCAAATTTATCTTTTTTCATCATTTTTTTGTTTCCTATAGGATAGTAGATAACTGACACATTCTGGATGGCGATGAAATTAATAGACAACTTTGAACGAATAAACCGCACTCGGTTCTATGATACAGAATTGTTTGTTTTAGGAATTGACATACGAGGGTCAGCTGAAAAGCTCATTAACTAACTACGAAGGATTGATGCTAGAGCTGTGAAATCTGGTATGCATTAATTTCAACTCTTCTTATTAATAACTGCATTGTTTCTTTTACAAAGACTATATTGAAAAATAAACTTGATTTGGTCATTCCATGAGAGTATCTTGGTCGACCTATGACCGTTTCAGCCGACCCTCGTATCTATCAATTTTATATGCTACATTAACTCCATCATTGAATGAGATCACTCCTGAACCAATGTAGCAAGGGAGCCTCTACGTAGTCACCCAAATTTGCTAGAAATAGCAGCAAAATACCCCTCAAGTCCCGCCCAACCCATGCCAGCAAGGAAAACTCGATGTAAAAACGATGATGATGATGTATACCCTACTTTCAGAGCCATTATCATCTTAACAATCACGTACACAGGATTTATACCAGCAATGACAAAGACGAAAAAAAAACTTTTCATTGCCAAAGGCGAATTGCAAATGCATAAGAACCCGTGACGGCAAATACATGATGGGACAATGTACACATATTATATGACTTTCATTCCATGTAGGTTTTATTAGATATTTCGTCAGCGACAGTTTCAAATTTGAATGCAGGCGAAATTACGCCCGCGGGTGAAAAGTCCTCCGCCTTGGATTTAGATAATATAGGTGAGATGGTGAGTTGTTTTACCGTTCAGTGTCACACGTTTCAACTAAGAATTACATGATGTTGTTATAGGAATATAGTTTGAACGAGCAGACCCATAATCAAAGGAGTTCCAGCAAAGACAATCCCGACTTTTTGTATATATAGGAATACATTGTCCAATATGTCATTTATTTATTGAAGACTGTAAGGTGTGATTTAAGTGATATTTGACTGCTGTTTCTAGCAGGTCAAGTGACTACATAAGGCTTTCTCGTTGTTGTTTAACCCCAGGACCCCCGGTTAAACAGACCTATGATTAAAGCGTTAAATGAATCGGGGTTAACAACAACTAATCAACAATGGAACTTCTTACATGGTCGCCCGACCTGCGAGGAAAAGCAAAACCTACTCAAATTATTCTCGTCTTAAATAGAAAATAATACATAGGATAATGTAAACCGAGGTATACCATGCATGGAAAAAGATGGGATGGCCATGGCTGGAATTATGAAATATCGATATTTTCATTGTCACGATTTAAATTCAGATTGTAGATAGACGGTTCTTGTTTATCCCTAGGTCATCCCCGATTGAGCAGACCAATCATCTAAAAGTATTCCAGCCATAACCGTCCTGTTGTGTTGTTGATGGTAGTGTTTTGTGTTGTTGGTGGTGTTTTGTTTTGTGTTTTATATTTGAAGATTTGACTGCTATTTCTAGCAAGTTGAGCGGCCAAAGATTCTTCTAACGTTTAATCCGGTTTAAAATAAAAGCTTAATTTCGTTATAACTTCCCATTTGTATCACACCCACAATACATACCTAGATAAAGAAAACAGGTAAAAGCTAATGAGGTGACGATAAAAAAAAGAAAGATCATTCATCGTGCACCGTTGAGATTTTACAAATTATTTTTAAGTTTAAATATCTAAATCAAGTATTTAATCTAAACGCCATATTTACGACAGGTGCCTGGAAACAGCTACAGGGCTTCCATTCAGATTCAAAGTTTGGTCCAATAAGATCGAGTAAAAGGAAATTACAGGGGTTTTCATGCAGACATTTGAATGTTGAAACAAGAGAACGAATAAACTGAGCTTGTCAGGATTTCAAACATAACGTTTGTTTTTGCCTGATCCATTCTGTTTATATATATATATATATATATATATATATATATTGATATATTGCAATGTTTAGTAGTTTTGAACAATCTAAAAGCACATATTTTATCACAGTTGAATAAATAACATTATAAATTGCTCACAATTCTTTCAGAATAACATTACAAATATGTCGTTGATAAACACTAACATTTGTCAGTTTATAGTGACATTTATACGTTTCCCAAAAGTGTGTGCTCGATCAGGGTTGACCTTTAGTTTTAAAAAACAATAAAACGGTTTTAGATGCAGTGTTTATCTTAACCTATTTATATTTAATCTGTAAGCACTTTTAGTAAATTTTCAAGAACTTCGAGGATTCAATTTTCATTTTTTAATAAAGTTTATTTTATAGTTAAGAGACTTAGACTAAAACAAAACAGCTTAAACAATGTTAGTGGCAACTACATTTGAAACAAGCGACGGGAATCCCTGATTGTTAAGTTTATTGATTGAATCAAAAAAGAAAGATTGCTACTAACCGTTATAGGGGCTCGCATCGAACAGAAATCAACACCGTAGGGCACTTTCACACCATACTTCCGAAGCTGTTCCACGATCAAAGCTTGTAAATTCATTAGTGTATCAATGTGAATCACTTCACGAATTTCTTTTACATATTCAATCACTGACATTATAATGCCGAATGTTGGATAAATTAAAATTAAATTATGTTGGAATTTATATAACCATTGAAAAATATGCGTTCAGTGTGAATTTTCTTTTTTGTGTATAATTGTTGTTTTTTCTACGTCAGTGCATGTATATTATGGCACTGACAACCGTAAAAAACTTATCGGTAACTGTCTAATGTCGGTACTAGTATTGCTATTGTTGGCTTTTTAATGTACTTCTAACTGTTGCTACTCTTATTACTATAACTAACTACCCGCTTTACACTTTAAATTTTAGCCACGTGATATGACGTCACGCAAGACTATTAAAGGGACGTAACTCTTTGTAGGTTTATTACTATTCAAATCCATAAAAAACAAAAAGTAAAAACAAAGAAATTTGTAAATACCTGTATTTGACCTTCCTTCGACAAAAATGAAAGGTGGTTGTTGTTGTTTAGCCCAAGGTCAACCATTATGAAGCTGGCCTATGATCAGCAATGGTCTATCCATCACCATTCCGTGTTTTTTTTTCTTGTTCTTTCATGACTCCTTTTTTTTTATCTTTTTTTTTTTATCAAAGATGAAAACCGAAATTTTATTCAAATTAAACTCACAAAGTTGATTTAAAAACCATTGACAATTACAGAGATATGAAAAGGAAAAAGAAAAGCAAAATCAAGTAATGAGAAAAAAAGAGGAAGAAATAAAGAAGGGTAGATCTGGTTGTATGGGAATGTAGAGGAAAGGACTATAAATGCCATAAATGAGAGGAAAAGCAAGGACTGTTGGCTGACAGAAGAAAAGGAGGGGGTGATGGGCTCTGGACCTAGGGCGGGGCGGTGTTTCAGCTGCATCCTGCAAACAGTAAAATGTAATCTGAGAGATTGATTTTATTGCTATTTCTAGCATATGAGTAGACTTGGAGGAGGAAAAATAAAAAAGACGATTTCAATACAGCTGTCTACTATTGAATGACTGTATGTTGTTTAGGATAGGAGTCCTGCTTTTGAAAATGAAAGGATGCATGGATTAAAGTGACATAAAAATAAACAAGTGAGCAAATAATTGTTTCTACTTTTGGCACAAGGCCAGCAATTACGCAGTGCATTACTGGTACTTTATTTTATCGACCCCGTAAGGATGAAAGGCAAAGTTAACCTCGGCGGGATTTGAACTCAGAATGGCAAGGGCCGTAACTCTATGTGTCAAAGCATGGCATCCGACCCTCTACCAATACTACCAATCCAAGTGAGCAAATAATGGGAGTGAAAAGCAGAGAGACACGGAAAAGAATAACATTTAAAATATAATATATGGGGGAAACAGATGTAAAAAGGATAATGAGGATGATGAAAATATATTTAAGTACTATGTTTATAAACAGTGAAACAACAGGAAATCTAGTCAACAAAGGAATCTCTATGTGGTTGCATGACATGCTGGAAATAACAGCCTAGTCTCCCTCAAATCATTTCCTACTTTCTTGAATAAGCAAAAGATATATTAAATAATAGTTTTATATCATCATCATCATCATCAAATTGTTTTTATACATTACATTGTTGAAAAGAATCTGGAAATGTAACTCTCTGAACATATTTATGGCTATTTCACCCAGTTATCTGCTACACCAAGGAGAGAACCTCTACATGCTCATTCTATCTGTTAGAAATAGTAACCACATTACCTTCAAATCATACTTTACCATCTGAAGTAGATGTAGGGTGCATTGAATTATGTAGTCCTAGATACACTGTCTGAAGAAGTGGGATTGTCATAGCTGGAATTCTATTATCATTCTTCTGTTTATTCAGGGCTTACCTAGGGTTAAACAATCACAACATCCACATGAAAAACTAATCTATTTAGGTTGATGTCTAAACTTCTTAGTTTTAATATCTTGCTATATAATAATGAAATTATTGTGTAAAGTGCTCAGGTGCACTACAACTCGTCAAAGGTGCATGTATAGTACATAGAATAATACACAAATATAATTGTTCTTAATTATAAAAAATAACATTGATAGAGCAAAATATTATTTTGATATATTTATATTCTAGAAATATAACTATCAAACATACATAGTATTAATTCCCTAAATTATCTGCCCCAAAATAAACAGAAAACCTGCCTACACATATGAGGAAATCGTGTTTCTGGGTAACATTTATATCTGGGAATTTTTCTATTTGATAAATATTTACAATCTAATTGCATCTATGTGCTTCAGCACATCATCCTTTATAGTTATATATATTCATATATACATTTTTGTCTGACACTAGATGCAAAATGAGACTGCTATAAAGTCAAGATTTGGAACGCATGACGAGTTACTTCCCTTATACAGTTATTAAGTTGTCTCCCGTAAGCAAGTTAGTTTTAGATCTATTTTTTGTTGTTGTCGTTAGGAAAATCCAGCTATGGGAGGTTGTCCGCTTCCTTGTTATTACTTATAAAAATAACCCAAACAAGATATAGTTCTCCCCACCATCACCAACTCTCATAGACACACACACACACACATGCTACTTCGCTGTGGAAGGATCTCCCTTCCTCCAGAAAACAAGATATAGCTCTTCCCCCTGACACTGATCTTACACCAATGGGGTTTATTTTTCAACATAATGTTTGGAAAGAAACAATGCAGTTATTATTTAGAAGAGTTGAAATTAATGCCTGCAAGATTTCACAGCTCTAGCATTAATCCTTCATAGTCAGCCTATGAATCTTTCAGCCAGCTCTCATATATTCAAGTTTAGTACACGTCTACACTCCACTCACTTTTTCTATTTTATTATACTAACCAAATGAATATGACATTGTTTACATCACATTAGTCACATATCAGATGACATTAAACAGTTGTTGTTATGTTACCATCACTACACATGCCATAAGTCTGTGTGTATAAACCTGTGACTAATTAATGGTCACTATATACTGAAATAATCATATAATTCTACCTCTAAGGTGAGGCAAATAAGCAGAAATAGTGACACATTAGCATGACACTATTTCCTTTTATTTTTCTGATTTCTAAATTAAAATCTAACTGTAAGAACAGAGTGGGGCTGGATAAAATAAATTCCAGATAACTACTGGAGTCATTTAACCCTTTCATGACTGCATTTTAAACAAAATGAAGAATTTTGTGGGATTTATGAAAACATCTAGTCAGTGATTTTTTTTTAGGTCAGTGGTTCTTAACCTTTTTCTATCAAGGCACTCCTTGAGATTTTGAAATTCCATTCCACACCCTTAGTCTTAGCGCATACGATGACAGAACTTGAATTTTCAGGTCAAATTATCAGCTACTTAGCTGCTACTATTTAATTAATTAACTACTATGATTAATGACGAAGGACTGCAACAAATGGAGGGATGCTGTGCTGACAAAAACTTGTCCAACTTATACAAATATGAAAAAGTGAAAATGATGATGAGGGGGACATACATGATGATGGCTGCCCCCTCGTTATCGAGTATGGACATTGCACGATATAACATTATTGATAGTTATCAATTAATGCTATTGTACAATGCCTGTGCATGAAGATTTTTTTTAAAGTGTGGAAAGACTGTGCACTGAGCCAATCCCACTCTCTGAGCGAGAGTAGCTATAACCTGAACAGAAGAAAAGATTAACATCATTGGTAATTACTGAGCTGCAGGTTTTATGTCGGAGTTATCCCAGTTTCCTGAGTTGCCTTCTCCTAGAAGAATACTCTAACAAAGGCTAGGGGTCCTTCACTCCCAGTGGTTTAACCATGCGATTGGGTATCCAGCCCGATTATTTCTATGTCCCCACGCATATATATACATATGTATACTTGCATATACATATATACATATATAAACATGCATATAGGTATATACATATTTACACATTTTTGGATAGCCATTGACTCTTATGAGTTCTTCCGCCCTTTGTCAGGTTTTGTTTTTTTGTCCTGCAGGGTGTCCAAAATCACACTTTCTCACCAAGCAAACTTGGGGTTGCTGATTTAGTTGCTGACGAACCGGCCATAGACAGGTTGTACTGGGTTACATGTTACCAGTAGCACTCAAGAGTGACGCGACGTACATACATACATACATGATGGCTGCAAACTCTGCCAAGAGTATTACAATCGCTTGTCAGATTCAGATGTGTGACACTCGGATATGTCTTTTCAAGCCTGCTAGAGACTTGCACTCCTTCGCACACTGACGACAACCATGGATCTCTCTGGCTTGAGGTCCTGCATCAGGTTGCCGTGAACCCTCACAACACCGTGGAGATCATAGGTCACTGATTCTCTTTGAACATGGCTGTGACCTTGGCTCCTGAGACCAAATTTGCTCAAACAAATCTTTACACACTCAGGGCACTTCAGTTCAATACATACATATATACATAGAGCACTCAATACTAGATTGGTAAAGTTTAAGTGCGCACGTACGGGTGAGATAGGGTGAGTGTTTGTATGAGTGGGTGTTTATATGTATGTGTGTGTGCGAAATAGAGAAAGCAGTGAAGTGTGTGTGTGTGTTTGTAAGTCTACGCCTTTGTATGTGTATGTGTGTGTTTGTATGTGTGGATCTTTGAATATATGTATGTGTATGTGCGAAAGCGATAGAGGGGGCAGTGAAGTGTGTATGTATGTGTGGGTGTTTGTATGCATATGCATGTGTGTGTGTGTGTACAAACCGGGTTATAATGTATTCGCAAAAGATAAATAAACAGTAATAGTTAACAAGGGAGATAACTGCTAAACACACACTTCATTCGATATAATTATTTACAACAGCACGATTAAAACTGGACTATGGCGAAATTGGCTTCTAAATTTCGTGGTTGCCTTGTTGGGGCATTGGTAGGTGACTGTTTTGGGGCACAGTTTGAATTCCTTCCAACACAAATTACTATCAGTAAAGTTGTCAAGTTTATTGAATACTTTGAAAAAAGTGAGTTATTAACTTTTATTATTATGTTTCCCTCTCCCCACATTGCTGGCCTTGTGCCTATAGTAGAAATCATTATTATATAAGAAACCGTTATTATTAGCAGAATCGGTAAAGCATCGAACAAAATGCTTTGCGGCACTTAGTTACGGCTCTTTAAGTCCTGAGTTCAAATCCCGCCGACGTCAACATTGCCTTTCATCAAATACTGGGACGATTTAATCGACTTTCCCATCCTTCGCAAAATAACTGGCCTTCTGCCTAAAATAGAAACCATTGTGGACAGCTGAATTAGAGAATCGGAAAATGATTTTATGGCATTTGTCCCGTTCTTTACATTCTGAGTTCAATCCCATCGATCCCTCCTTATGACAAGTCGATATAATCGACTTTCCTTTCCCCAAATTGCTAACCTTGTGCCTAAATTAGAAACCATTATTATTTTGTTTTTATTTATTTCCAGTATCTGTTTAATTTACGCCGATTTATTTTACTAAATCAATAAGAAATTTAGAATTCGTTCGTTTTAACATTCAGACATCAAATTATCCGTTGTTAGTGCGATCGTCAGATCGTAGCTTAATCATTAAAATGACTCGTTATGGAAGTTCGCATAGTTTGTTCCTAGGCCGGCGGGTGTGGTCCTTTTTTTTATTTTCTTAATTTTTACGTGACTCATTTTCAAATGATACGATTTACAATTACACAAAACCCTTTGAATTAAGACAGGTTGATCAACTTGAAAACGAAAACTGGTTCATAATAGAATTGGTATGTTGTCGTTCCAAGTTGCTTGTAGTCGCTTAGTAATGAAAATAAACAATTATATTTTAAACTGTCATGACACCTAAATTAGTGTAAAGAATATCGCTTCATTAGTATTTAAACCAAATGTATTAATTTTCTTATATTGTATGTTAGAAAATGTTGAAGGAAAATTAAAATCTGATATATATTTCATAAAGAAGAGGAAGTGCAAGTTTACGCGTTAATTTCAAAATTAGATATTTAAATAAACAATTTCTATCTTTTTTAAAGACAAAATTATTATTATTATTATATATATGTTAAGTATTTCCGAAGAAAAAGCAAAGGAAAAAAGTGCTCTATGTATAAAACAGAGCTATTTATTTAGTTATATATTATGATGTTCACTTTCTAATTAAATATATATGTGTATATATATATAACCCCAAAACACATATCCGCAAATCCCACTTCGCCCCACCCACCCATCACCGTTTTACGTCCGTTCTTCCATGCTAGCAAGTTAATAATCTAAAATACAGAAATTAAGGGGTCAGTAGAAAATAATATAATCTTATCAGGAAATGTTAAGATTAGATTAAAATAACATTATCAATTTTGGGGTGGAGGAAAGTCCATCAGTTAGAATGGAGTCACTTAGTTCAATAAAAAGAAAGGGGAACATTTAACTACTCTGGTCTAAAAGGTGGACAGTGAAAGGAGTTCAAGAGTTATATATCTATATATTGCCTATTTTGATTACTGGGTATAAATATATATCACAGAACAATATATATTAGAAGATAATATAATGATATATATATATAGATACATACATATACATACATGCATATATATATATATATATATACTCACATACATATACATAGTTACATATATATATATATATATCATCATTATCATCACTGTCTAATGTCTTATTTTTCTTGCTTGCATTAGTCAGGTGGGCCATCCATGTTATGAGACAAGTCTGGCCAGTTGGCCGTGCCAAACCTTGCTCAAATGGAACTGCATTTTGGCATTTTTTTACAGCTGGATGCCCTTCCTAACACCAACCACCTTTAAAATATATATATATTGTCTTTTAGTCTGAAGAATTCAAAAAGTATGTGTAAAAGTATCTTTAAATAATTTAACTTATTGTTTTACTTTTAATTTCAGAATCACCAGAGAAAAGAAAGGAGGCTTTGTATTTTACTGATGATACCGAAATGAGGGAAGGCATTGAATACTCACTTCTAGAAAAGAAAGGTTTTGATAAAAAAGACATGGCTAAAAGGTGGGCAATGTGTGTATATGGAAGCCGGTGTGTGTGTATGTGAGTGTATATTTGTGTGTTGGGACAACACCTTATACCTATATGATCTCCTGTTATTACAGTTATTTTCTGCATTGGGACACTCATATTTTCAAATTTCTAACTCTTCCAATGCTTCGTCAATCATTAAGTTTGTGTGTATATATACAGTATCCAGCCGTAGAAAACCCGCCAGACAGTCCTATACGAGCAAGACAACCAATCTTGCCTCACATGGGACAATTCCCGTCTAAACCCATGCTAGCATGGAAGATAGACGTTAAACGATGATGATGATGATGATATATATGTATATATATATATATGTAAAATGTAAACGGAAATAACAACACAATCGCTACAGTATATGGAAGGAATATATTAGGTTAACGCTTGAAATAGCAGGAAGAGGGTCTTAACGTTTCAGACGCTAGTCCTTCATCAGAAGAAAGAATGAGAAATAAGATAGATTGAAGGGACGGACGGGTTGGAATTGGAAAAAATGTCTTTAGATAAAAATAACAGGTCCATTCATGTTGACATCTCTCTCTACACACACGCAAACACATATCTTACAATTTATCAAAGCATTTGGTTGATTTGAAATTTGAAAAAAATATATATGTTGAAATGTATATAGTTCCTAATTTGGACAGAAAATATTGTCAGCTGCCGTTTGGCATAGTGCTTAACGCACTTAGCCAAACTTCAAGAAATACAGATTTTCTAATGCTATTATCATTGTAGTAGTCTGAGATTTGAAAATGTTGATATCCAAATACACATTATTCAAAAGCCTCAATAAATTGTAAGATCTGTTCACTTCTGGCCCCAGCCACTAAAGCTATTATATATAGTTCCTAATTTGGACAATAAAAATATTGTCAGCTGCCATTTAACATAGTGGTCAACATGCTTGGCAGGAATTTAGGTGATATAGAGTTTGATTCTCTGTAGTGGCTGCTGGCCCCCTATTATTTATTCTGTCTCTAAGGGTATTTTACCCAATTTTCTGATGCTATTATCATTGTAGTTATTCTGTGTTTGGATTTTAAAGATTATAGAAGCTCAATGCTAATCAGTATCCTAGGTCCATCAGTAATCCAAAAGGCTGGATGATTTTTCAACCTCTGTGGGCTACACATGGCCTGCCCTCCTGCATTGAAATATATCATCATCATCATCATCATCATCATCATTTTACGTCCGCTTTTCCCTGCTTGCAAGGGTGGGACGGGTCTTATTCAGCACAGCATCTCTCCACTCGTCACGGTCCCTCGTCATCTCCACCGTGAGCTTCAATGATCTGAGGTCTGTTCTCACCACCTCCGCCCATGTTTTTCGTGGTCTACCTCTACCACGTCTTCCTTCAACTGGCATTTCCTGGCACTTCTTCACCCATCGGTCATCCTCCATGCGCATCACATGTCCATACCACCTCAGTCTCCTCTCCCGTACACTACATTCTATCCCTCTCAGACACAGTTTCTCTCTCAACACATTTATGCTGGGTCGTTCACGCACATTTACACTGCACATCCAACGGAGCATGCTTGCCTCATTTCTCTCCAGCCGTCGCATATCCTCTGCGGTTGCTGCCCATGTCTCACTACCATGCAGCATCGCGCTCCTCACACAGGCATCATACAACCGGCCTTTCGTACGCAGGGAGAAACCCTTCTTCGTCAACAGAGGAAGCAGCTCCCTAAACTTCTTCCAACCCGTCCTTATTCTAGATACTATGGCCTCGGAACACCCTCCTCCCATGTTAATCTGATCTCCTAGGTACCGGAAGCTATCCACCACTTCTATAGCGCCCTCTCGCATTTGAAAAATGTGTCTATCAGTGCGACTTCTACTGTCTAATTTCCCTGTACATCTACTGCATACATATTTCTCCCTACCTGTTAGTTTGCCTGCTATCCCGCTACATCTCTTGTGTACCCAGGACCTGCATTGTGTGCATTTTATAGAATTTATGCCAGTTCCTTTTCTGCATATCGAACATGGCCATTTCCCTGACGGAATCGGGGTTTTGTCCTCTTTTCTACTCATCAACACTTTTGTCTTAGCTAGATTTACTCTCAGTCCTCTTGCTTCCAACTGCTGTTTCCATAGCCGGAATTTATTCTCTAGCTCCTCTACTGATTCTGCCATAAGAGCCAGATCGTCAGCATAGAGAAGTTCCCATGGACAGCCAGTCTTAAACTCCTCTGTTATGGCTTGGAGGACTATAATGAACAAGAGCGGGCTGAGGACCGAACCCTGATGTACTCCTACTTGTATCTGGAATTCCTCACTAAACTCCATTCCTACCCTGACTTTACTGAGAGTACCTCTGTACAAAGTTTGCACTGTCCTCACAAGCCATTCCTCAACACCCAGCTTCCTTAGGGACCACCAGATGACAGATCGGGGTACCCTATCAAAGGCCTTCTCTAGGTCAACAAAGGCTAAGTATAGTGGCTTATTCTTCTCTAAGAACCTCTCTTGCATTTGTCTCACCAAGAAGAGGGCATCTGTTGTACTCTTCCCAGGCACAAAACCAAACTGCATCTCATCTAGTTTGACCCTTTCTCTAATTAGTTGTGCTAAAATCCTTTCTGCCACTTTCATAACCTGATCTATCAGTTTTATACCCCTATAATTGCTCCTCTCCAAAGCATCCCCTTTACCTTTGTAGCAATTTATGAGAATACTGCTGCACCAGTCTTTGGGTATGACACCACCATATATAGCCTGATTGATGATGCGTGCAACCAGTTTAGTGCCTACGTCCCCTGATGCCTTCAGCATCTCAGCAACTATTCCCGATGGTCCGGCCGCCTTACCATTTTTCATTTCCCTAATCGCCTCTTGGACCCTATATTCGTCAATCTCAATAGCTGGTCCCTCTGTCGGATCTACCAAGGGTAATTTCTCTCTCTCCCATTCGTTCTCCACATTCATCAGTCTCTCATAATGACATTTCCAGGCCTCCTTTTTCTGGTCATTCGTGACACTAAGTACACCGGCATCATCCCGGACACATTTATCACCAACAACATCCTGATTTGCATTGACACACTGCCTTGCAATGTGGAACACTGCACGCCTCTGATCTTCCCGTTGCAGAACATTGGCAAACCTCCTACTCTCTGCCTCCCTGCGTGCTAAGTACACCTGACGTCTAGCTTCTCTCTTAGTGGCTGTATATTCTTCCCTACTCCCACCCTTTTTCCAAGCCTTCCATGCTAGTCTTTTGTCTCTAATAGCCTTATCTACTGTGCTGTTCCACCACCAGGTCACTCTCTGTCTGGTTGGAGCTCTGCTCCAGCCACAGGTTTCATCAGTAGCCTGCAGCAAGTTGTCACGTAAGAACTTCCAGTTATTATCTATGTCATACGTCTCTAAATCGTCTTCTTTTTCGTCATATACATCTTGAAGGGCTTTCCTAAATTTGAATTTTAGTGAAAGGTCTTTTAGCTTCCAGACCTTTCTTCTCCTCACCTTCCTGTATGTCTCATTCCATCTCTTGCTTACTGAGATATCACTAACAACTAACCTATGCTGTGGGGTACATTCTTCCCCAGGGTATGCCTTGGTATTAGACACTATCTGCCTGTCCCGCTGCCTAACTAGCAGGAAGTCAATCTGGCTTATGTGCTCACCAGATTTGTAGGTTATTAGGTGATTGGCAGGTTTCTGGAAGTTTGTGTTGCAAATAGTCAATGTACTTGCATCACAAAATTCAAGAAGTCTCACTCCTTCTTCATTTCTTGAACCGTAACCGTGCCCACCATGTACCCCAGTGTAACCATCCTGGAGCTGTCCAACATGACCATTGAAGTCTCCTGCTAGCATAACGATGTCTCCGTCCTCTGTCATTGTGGTTGTTTGCAAAAGTTGCTCATAAAAGCAGTCTTTCTCATCTTTGCCTAGGCCTGCTTGGGGAGCATAGACCGAGATGATTGTCAGTAGTCTCCTACCTACAACTAATCTAAGCTTAATTATTCGATTACTAACTCGAACTACCTCTATTGTCTTATTGATCCATTTCTCAGCCAGGAAAATGCCTACTTCCCCTAACCCATCATCCTTACCTACCCAGAATAGCTTATAGCTAAGACGCTTGCCTACGACTAGTCTCGCAGAGGCACCTCTCCATCTCACCTCTTGCACGCAGCACACATCCACCTGCCTTCTCTCCAGCATCTCCGCTATTTCAGCAGATCTACCTCTGAGAGTGCCAACATTAAGTGTTGCAACTCTGAGATGCGACGTCTTCATATTTTTCTATGCTGTTTTGTTGCTGTGCTGATAAGCTTTTTGGCATTGATACACTGGTTGGATGCCCTTCCTAACACCAGCGCCACTTTACAGCATGGACTGGGTGCTTTTATTTGTGCCACCAGCACTAGAGAGGATGTCTTACTAGACTCAAGGGCCCTCTCTACCCCTCCATTTTACAGCATGGTCATTAAAAAAAAAAAAAAAAAAAAAAAACTTATTGACACGACTCACACACCAATACTCACACACCAACACTCATTCATACAAACCACAACCACACATACCAACACTCATTCATGCATACAATCACACACACCACTCACAAACATATATATATATATATACATATATTACCGACAGTACTGATACAAAATCAAAATCAAAATTAAAATCGTCAAAATCACTATCATGTCAACTGTTGACCTTTCCCAGTCCAGTTCGGCTTGTATATAATAACAATAATAATTGTTTGCTTTACGCTGGTAATGGCGGTGGTGGATGGTGTCAGTGTGGTGGTGGTGGATGGTATCAGCGTGGTGGTGGTGGATGGTCAGTGATGGTGGTGGCAGTTGTTGGTGCTGTAGTTGTTATTGTAGTTGTTGTCGTTGTTGCTGTTGTTGTTGTCCTTCATTTCACTGCTGCTGTTGCTGCAGACAATGGTGTTGATGCTGTTATTGCTGTCGCATATATACAAATACATACACACACACACATTCAACACAGACGATGGTGTTGTTGCTGTTGTTGTTGTTGTTGGTGTTGCTGCTGTTGTTGTTGTAGTTGTTGCTGTGTTGAAATCTGGTCGCATCCACTGAGATATACATATACACACACATACACATATGTATATACACATACATACATCAAAAGAGAGTCAGCAGTATGTCAACAGGGGACAGGACAGCGACCTTAGAGTAATGTGGTGATGGTGGGGAGCGAGTGTAGGCGTTATTGTTATTGTGGTGACGGGGGGGGGGGTCAGTGAGATGTTACAAGTTCATAGATCACTTCTCTCTTTTCCTCTCTCTTCAAAATTTTTTGAATTTATGGCCTTTTGCAATGGCGGACAAGTATATATAATATATATGAAGCAAAGAAAAGAAAATTTTCACTGATATGAAAGATTTCCTGGTAGAAGTTCAGGTGTATTCAGTGATTGGTATCCAGTTTCGGGGTATCCAATTAGAAAATCCAACGAATCTTTAAGAGGGGTCCACGCAACCATTGATATATATATATGTATATATATAAAATGCAAGCAGAAATAACAACGAAAGGTTTCCTGGTAGAGGTTCAGGTGTATTCAGTGTTGGTATCCAGTGTCGGGGTATCCAATTAGAAAATCCAACGAATTTTTGAGAGGGGTCCACGCAAGCATATATATAGATATATATATGTATATATGCAAAATGCAAGCAGAAATAACAACACATATACTAATGAACATACATTAAACACAGAGGGACTGTAAATGATAATAGCAATATCTAGATATAAATATATAAATGTACATATCTCTATTGGTCTCATATATATATATATATATATATATATATATATATATATATATATATATATATATATTATATCCGATATCTGCATTGCTTTATTGTACTACAATA
>OZ024747.1:6801630-7006630 GCA_964016885.1 Eledone cirrhosa
AACACCTAGTTTTCTAAGAGCCCACCAGATAATGGAGCGGGGGACTCTGTCGAAGGCTTTCTCCAAGTCGACGAAAGCTAAGTATAGGGGTTTACTTTATATATGTATATATGTCATCATTATCATCATCATCGATTAATGTCTATCTTCCACACATATATGTATATGTATATATATATATATATATATATATATATATATATATATATATATATATATATATATATATATATACACACATTCTATTTATTTGTTTTGCATCAAGATTTGCTGAGCGTTACTTTGTTGCTCCATCAGAACGCTCTTATGGACTCCATGTTCCAAGGGTCTTCATAGACTGGAAAGCCAACAACTATGAAGATATTGATACACCACCCAACCAACAGTTTAATGGCACCGGTTCCTATGGTAACGGTGGTGGAATGCGTATTGCACCTGCAGCTCTCTTTTCTTACAACCAAAGTTCCGAGAATCTAAAGGTTTGTAAGGTTATGACTATTACATCTTTGTTTGTTGTTGTTGATGTTTGGTCACAGTTTCATCCTTTATCCTGATCAAATGAGTACCAGGTTTGATCAGATTTGCCAGATTGAGGTACACAAATAGTATATAACGCAGCTTTTCAAGACTGCACATTTCATTAGAATTTTAAATTTTAATACTAAAAATCTTATTTAATTTTATATTAAATGTTTAACTAAGTAAATTAGAACTGGCATACAGGTTAATGCCTATATATATATATAGGTGTATGGTTGCAAGAAAAATTACGTCCATAGGCGGTATGCCGGGTGACCACTCGATGCTCACGCAGAGCAGAGTGTAATACTATAAGAATAAAGAAACAAAGATTCAGTGTTGCACATAGACGAGCTGACATATGGAAGCATATCTGATGATCTTACGATTACAGAGTCAGGTTTGATCAATAATAGGTTGTTCCTCGAGCTGATTGATAGTGAAACATATGTAATGTGTTATTAAATATGTTATGATGCAACACTGAATCCTTGTTCCTTTATTCTTATAGTATCATCATTCATTTCATCATTTCATTTTACGTCTGCTTTTTCCCTGCTTGCAAGGGTGGGACGGGAACTGATTCTGGCTTGATTTCTACAGCTGGATGCCCTTCCTAACACCAACCTCATTTACAGTGAGTGCTGGGTGCTTTTTTATCGTGGCACTTCCACGACCACTTTGCAGTGGAATGATAGGGACCCCAGTCCCTATTATCTCATTTCTACAGCTGAGTAAACTGGAGCAATGTGAAATAAAGTGTCTTGCTCAAGGAAACAACACATCGCCCGGTCTGAGAATTGAACTCACAACCTTTCGATTGCAAGGCCAATGCTCTAACCACTAAGCCATGTGCCTCCATTAAATGCCAGTGATGGCACACCGAGGCTTCATCTAGCAGGTAGCAGGGGATTGAAAGTGGCTGAATGAATTGAAAGCTTTATTTATCAACCTCTATTTGTCCAACCACTAAGTATATATATATATATAATCAGGACTAATTAAAGAGTAAAAAGACTGATTCTCATCATTCTGACTGATGACTTTAAAGGTGCCATTGTCAACAACAATATGGCTACTTTAGAGTATCATCATCATCTTCATCATCATTTTATGTCTGCTTTTCCCTGCTTGCAAGGGTGGGACGGGTCCTATTTAGAGTAGTTGATGGTTATAAATATAGTTCAAGAATTGAAGAGTGATGTGATAATAATAATTGTTTCTCACAAAGTCAGAAATTTGATGGGAAGGGTAAGGTGATTTAATTGACTCCAATACTTGACTAGTACTTTATTTCAGAAAGAATAAAAATCAAAGTTGACATTTGCAGGATTTTAACTCAGAACATTGATGATGTCTTTGTTTATTGTTTTGTTTTGTTCTTTTCTTTTCTAACAGAAACTGAATGATGAAATAACTAAATTGACACATACCCATTTTTGGGGCATCCTTGGGTCATACTTACAAGCAAAGGCTGTCTGGCTTTCACTGAAAGCTGAAGAATCCCAATTTTCTACCAAGGAGTTTCTAGATCAATTAATAGACAGCATGAAATTCTGTGAAGATCAACACTCTGAGGAAAATAAGGATGAGTAAGTTTACGAGTTTATTAAATTAGATATTTTTCAACATTTATTGTTTTATTCCTTCTCTTAAAATTTGTTTATTAAGATCAGTGAAAGTCTCTCTTGGTGTTATTACAAGTCTTTAATGTAACTTAGTGGTTGGACAAATAGAGGTTGATAAATAAAGCTTTCAATTCATTCAGCCACTTTCAATCCCCTGCTACCTGCTAGATGAAGCCTCGGTGTGTCATCACTGGCATTTAATCCTTTAATCCACTAAAACACCCCAAGATTCCTTATATGAAATACAACATTGAAGAAAGCTAGCTAAACTTATGGAGATGTGATCCATAAGTTTCATTTGATTTCAATAACATTGCTCTTTACTACAGATCATGGCTACAACTATATCTCAAGATAATTTTCCTAAGAGACAATGCAAGTATATTTAACTACAGCCCAATTAACAGTGCTCATTAGCACAGCTCATAATTACATCTACACCTCCTGACAATATAGGTAGTTTGAACCACAGCTCAATGGTACTGCTCATTATTACAGTCTGTGGCTCAACCTCATGATAAATATATTTAACTACAGCCCAACAACAATGCTCATTAGCACAGCTCATAATTACATCTACACCTCATGACAATTTTCCATAGAGACAATGCAAGTGAATTTAATCACATCTCACCATATTCCTTTAATTAAATTGTTTAATTTGAAATTAAATCTACGTTATAAATATATCATATCATATTGAACATTTTTTCCCCCTCTTTATAGGAATGAAGATTTTGAAAAGTCTCATCTATACTGTCACAAACTGGGGATCATAAAGTCATTTTTGGATAGAAAAGATGTTGACAATGAAGAAGTTATTAAAAAACTAGGTAAAAGAACAGTTACTGTTGTGTTTTTTATAGTGATTGTTGTGGTTTAGATCAGCTCTGATGAATCAAACCAGTGATGAAAGACATCTCAAACAAGACCATCACATCTTTTTCCTATTTGCAAGGAACCTCAGACAACATTATTCAATGAGTCCCTTCCTAAAACATAAGGGTGAGATTTGCAGGAATTTGGCTACTATGGTGATGGTGGTGGTTGTGGTGGAGGTGATGGTGGTGGTGATGGTGGTGGTTGTGGTTGTGGTTGGGATGATGATGATCTTAACTGTGTATTTATAATTTGATTATTGGTGTTATTTTACACCACAAAAGGGCGCTGGATTGGTAATACTAGTAAGGTGTTGGACAACATGTTCTGCAGCACAGAGTTACGGCCCTTTACGTTCTGAGTTCAAATCCTGCCAAGCTTAGCTTTGCCTTTCATCCTTACAAGGTTGATAAAATAAAACACCAGTAATGCACTGGGGGGTCGATTTAATCAACTTTCCTCTCCTCCAAAATTGCTGGCCTTGTGCCTATCTCAGAAACCATTATTTACACCACAAACATTGAATCAGTAGGATACCTTTTAACTCCTTCATTATGTTTTCTCTTTTATCCTTTTTCTTCTTTTTTCCTTCTTTCCTGTCTTCCTCTCTTTATTTCCTTTCATATTTTCTTCCTTTATCTTTTATTTCATTTCATATTTGTTCACTCTTTCCTTCAATACAGGTCATGGTGTGTGTTCACAAGATTCTATTTCCACTGCAGTCTATGCATTCCTGAGGTCAGTTGAGGACACTAAAACTGTACCGGTCAGTACCCCTTTCACAAAATAACCCATCAACACCAATATCTCCTTACATATGCAGTGTAAAGGCAGACACTTCTGGTGTCCTTGGCCCTAGGGCCACCTCCCTACTCATCATCATCAGCACAGAGCTGGCTACCCACAGATGTGATCCTTGCGAGCTGGAATGGTTCTTCCAGCACATCTCCCTCACCATCCTCTGGGTAAACACCTTCTCTATTCTCTCCACCAGGGCTGTGGGACGGCCAGTTTACCCGGACCGCTGGGCGGCCAGTACATGGGTTTCCATTTACTCGTAATAGTGAGAGATGGGGAGAGCGGGAGAGACGGAGGCAGTGACAGTGGGAGTTTGATACATTACATAGTTATCTTACCTTGCTTCTTCATTAGTTGAGAGTAAAAATAAAAAAAACATGACTGTTCTTCCATTGTAATTCTTGTCAAAGTCCATTATTCTACACTGAGTCTCAGAATGCACTAATTGTTACAGTTGGTGCACCAGAAGTGCAAAATCCAGTCTTGATTTATTTTCTTTTTGTTTTTTTTGTTTTTATCTTTCTAGAAGCGCAATGGATTTGAGAGGACGATTATTTATGCAATTTCTCTTGGAGGAGACACTGATACTATTGCAACAATGGCTGGAGCAATTGCAGGTGCATTCTGGGGTGAAGAAAGCATACCGAAATCTTGGCAAGAATGTTGTCAAGGTTTGGACACAGCCGAGAATCATGCGAAGAGTTTGTATGAATATATCACACAACAAAGTTAAATAAAATGAAGAGAAAATGTTAAATATTTTTATCTGGCATATTTGTTAATTCTTTTATTTACATCTTTACAAACATTCATTCTCTGTGGGCCAGATTTTAACAAATGTTTTCAATATGTACGACGGTAAGCTGAAAGGTTCATAGGCTGACTATGAAGGAGTGATGCTAGAGATGTGAAATCTTGCATGCATTAATTTCAACTCTTCTTACCAATAACTGCATTGTTTCTTTCCAAGGACTTTGTTGAATAATAAACCTTATTTGGTCATTCCATGAGAGTATCTTGGTCTGCATATGAACTTTTCAGCTGAACCTTGTACTATATATATATTTGCAAATATATAAAGTCTTATCAAAATGAAAAAACAAGTTGATATAATTGGTATGGCCCCACCCCTTGCCACTGTAAAATGGTCATGTAGGTGTCACAACAAAAAAGTTCCCAGTCCACACTGTAAAGATGTCATGTAGGCGCCACGGTAAAAAAGCACCCAGTTCTCACTGTAAATGAGGTTGGTGTTAGGAAGGGCATCCAGCAGTAGAAATCAAGCCAAAATCAGTTCTGTATGAGCAAGACATGGTCACCTGACCTGGCATTGCCCACAACAGGACAACTATTCTAACCCTTGCTAGCATGGAAGAATGGATGTAAAACGGTGATGATGATGATAGGGGAAGAGGGAAGTTGATTAAATTTCCCCCAACACTTGACTGGTACTTCAGTTTATCAACTCTATAAGAATGAAAGGCAAAGCTAACCTTGGCAGGAAATACAGTATATAACATTACAAATAAAAAAGAAGTTATACAATGAGGGAAATCTGAAAAAGAAAGATAAAAACGAAATTAAGTAATGAGTGAAAGGGGAAGGGGTAAAGAAGGGTAGATCTGGCTGTATGGGAAAGTAGAGGAAAAGATTATAATTGCCTTAAATGAGAGGAAAAGGAAGGAAAAAGCAAGGATTCTTGGGCCACAGAAGAAAGGGAGGGGAGAGGAGAGGGTGATGGGCTTTGGGCCCAGGGCAGGGTGATGTTTGGGCTGTGCTCCGCAGACAAAACTGCGAAGGCATTTCCCCAGACAATGGTCAGTGACACCTGATGCAACACAGCCACCCCACTTACATGCTCCTTCCTCAGTCGGGCTGCTGACATTCCTGTTCTGGATGTTGTTATCTCAAAGTTTACTGCACTAATCGTAGTTAATACTCTTTAGAAGGAAAAAAAAAAAGAAACTAACAAACATAAATGATGAGAATAATGTCATGTTAATAGATTTAGAATTGGTGAAACAAGTCTTTGACTTGTTATATGTCTACTGTCTGAGAAGAGGAATGCCGAACACTCTCAGACACACACACACAAACAACTTAAAACGTTATTACGTAAAGATAACAAGCAATAGCATAATTGAAGCATTTTCATTGGTCGAAAGGAACTCTGCTAAGCAGCAACAGGAATTGTAAGGAAGAATGCAGACTTTTGCCACTGAACTGTAAAAAAAAAATATATAGAAAAATATATGTTCTTAAAAAACTGCTAGCACAGCTGATAAAGTAGAGATGTTTCTTCTGCTTCTTCTTCTTCTCTCACTTATTCCTGAGAGGGTCATGGGGGTAGACTCCTCAAGCACACCTTCCAGTTTGTCCTGTCAGAAGCAACTGTCTAACTGATTTAGCTGGATCCCCAAGCAACACCAGCCGAGCTCATGGATGTTATCCAACTATCTTGCTCAAAAGGTTTATCTCCCATATGAGTGTGCTTATGACAGTTTAAATTGCTTGTTTGTAAAATGTCTTCTTCTTCTCCATCCACACATTCCTGAGAGGGATGTGGTGGCAGAGATCTCAGAGACGCCATTCAGAAGGTCCTATCAAAAGCAACCATCTCCAAATGGTCTGGCTGGATCCATAAGTGACATCAACCAAGGTCATAGATGCTATCCAACTATTTTGCTTATGGTCTATGATTGGATATCCTGCCAATTAGCTTTGCCTATAAAGCCTGTTTGCTATTAGGAATCACTTTCAGATGTAGAAACTAAGCCAAGGAATTGAGAGGAAACTTTAGTCACAACATAGCAACTTCTCTAGTGGTCGTGCCACAAAAATGCCCCCAGTACAATCAGTAAGAGGTTTAGTAATAGTAAGGGCATCCAACTATAGAAATCGTGCCAAACAAAAGAATACCCACTATATCAGGCACTCTACATCAAGGGACTCCTTCCTTAGGCAGAATAACCCCTCCTAATTTTACAGAGGAAAATGGCAGTTCAAGAACTGATATCACCCAATGTCTTAATGACAACCAGCATGAAAAAGAAATGGTTGGTCAAATCCTGGTATTTAGCTATTGTCCTCTCTTCCATGTTAGACAACAGTGCCTGGATTTGTGGTTGAAGCTACAAAGTTGGATGTGGACGATGTGGCACAGTACATGGTAACCCAGATTAGAGATTTACCTTGTTCGGATGGGAAGAAGGTTATCCCATCTGGGTGAATACAATCACCACATGATCATTATTCTGCTGTTAATGTTGTGCTATTATGTCAAATGAATAGTAAGTAGCTATAGCTGTGCTAATTGTGATGGTTTGTGAGGGAGAGGCAAGTAAATCCTGATGAGTTGCTTTGGTAAATCCTTTTTAATTATTCCATCCTGTGGCTTTCGAGACGTTCAAGGGAGTCCTCTCTTCTCTGGCAGCTCGCCTAATAGAGGTAACTGGCGAATCTCATGAGGGGGCTTGGTTGTTCCAGTGCATCAGCCTGGCTATCACCCGAGGTAACGCTGCGAGCATGCTGCTTTGCCTCAAAAATCATTAGAGAGATTTCCCAGTACTGCCTTCCTTTATATTTTCTTTAATATATCCTTCTGAAAGAATCGCGAGCAGTTTATAATGTTATTTAATCATTTGTAATGTTATTTATGTATATATTTAAAACTTATTTGCTATGTTAAAAAAACAAATATTCAATAACATATTCAAATACAACCTATTTCATTAAAAATCAATAAGCAAAGAAATATTAATGAAGATTACACCCTTAGTTAAAAAAAAAAAAAATAGTTACGTATTTTGGTCAAGAAAAACAAGGGCAACAACCCCGAAATTTAAATTAAAATTTAAATACAGTGGAGGAGTGAATTTAACAGCAAATTATTTTGCCCATTACTCTATAGAATATGCTAATCGACTGCTTTTACTATAAAAGACCATCACCAATGCGTTGATTAATAACCTGTGAGTGGAATTTGATATAACTGAAAGTAGGTAGAAGCTCGTCGTATGTTTAACTAATAACCCGTAATGGTGCGAAACTAAAATAATAAAAAAAAACAACTAAATGTTTATAATGGGCAATAACTCCGTTAATATAGGTGGCGCAACATCACTTATTAATTATGCCCCTTTATGTTTCTTCTCACCTGTCAGGCTGATTTATGTATCTTTGTTAATGAATCTTAAGTAAGACGTAATGAGGTGTCAGAGTCTTTTAAAATATTTTTAGTATTATACTATAGTAAAGATTTTACCCTTATTTTATCCTTTTGTATTCATAATCGAAGAATGTCGACAGTTGTGGGAAGAGGTCGTGGTAGAGGCCGAGGAATTTTGTCTTTGAGTAAAGTTGCTCCGTCGCCGGTTCAAAAAGTTGGTGGGAATCTTTCAGATTTAGAAACTTCTCTTCCAAACAACGAATTGAAAATTGCTTCCAATACCTCGGAGGACGGATCAGTTTCACCACAGCTTAAGTTATTAGTTAAACCTACTGCTCAGATCGATTGTCATGAAGAAAAGGTATTTTATATATTCCTTTTATTAATATTTTAGCTTTGGATTTGTTAAATTGTTTTGTGAGCGTATATATATGTCTCTCTCTCTCTCTTATATATTTATATATATATTAGTAGAGGACAGAAGGCGCACGCTAAAAACTAGTGTATTCCTCCTATAAGACATCCTAGATGCAAATGGAATTATAAAAGATCTTGAGTGCGAGCACGTTCTAAACTAATGATAATGATTCCCTTTCTCGCTACTCAAAAGGTTCTCTCTCCAAGAGACAAAAAAGATTCATTTATCTCATCTTTTTGTCTCCTGAAGGATCGTAGTAACGATGGAATGAATAACGTTTTTGAAAGAATAAAATAAATATTCTTTCCATTAACAAAAATCAATGTTTTATTTTGTTATGGTCAAATCAAAATATTACAAATAGCCTTAAATTGATCTTTTCAATCTTTAAAATATCTACACATAGTCAGAAATTAATAATAATAATTATATATATATATATATTGCTTATTTTGTTAAAGTACTATAGAACGGAATGAACGATACAACTTACACGTGTGAGGAATTCATTCCTAATTTAGAAATAATTGTATTTCAATGGAAGTGTTGAAATGCGATATAATCATGAGTTACAATTTAAAAAAGAGAAAAACAACTATAATATTTATTATCAGTCAGTATTGTGTATCATTTATCTCAAAATATTTGGAGCAGTCGGCAGATTTCCTCGAAGTAGTCAAATTCAAAATATTTTTTTTTTACTTGTCGCAAAAAAAGAGCCTTTGTTTTGATGGAGAATACTGCAGTTGTATCTTACTGGGATATATTTTGTCGGTTGTTGTTTAACCCTAGGTCAGCTCTAACAAAGCACACCTATCATCATGACCATTCCGCTTTTTTTTTTTTTTTCTTCCTATCAATAGTATACATATGAAGAAATTATCAATTCAAATCAAACAGTAGATTGGTTTGGGGGAAATTTGGCAACATTTTTTTCAGGTCGAATGATCGTATTGAGGCTCCGTCACTACCTCGTATTTTATCATTATTCTACCGGGGTTTGGACTCAACAGTTAGGTACTGAACTATATACTCTAAGGCAACTGGTTTGTCTGTCTTTCTAGTATTCAGAATATTTTAATACCTTCCAATTTACTTTAAATACTCTCCCACATAAATATATATATATACACACACACACAGTATATAAGCACGCACACACGCGCGTGTATATGTGTGTCTACAATCCAACGAAAGAGAGCATCTACATGGTTGCACGACAGGATAGAAATAGTGGTTGATCTCCATTAAATCCCACTCTCCTATCTTTGAAAAAAAAAAAAAGGAATTTAGATTAAGATTAGATTAAAGAAATCCTAGATGTTCCCGATTCGAACAGTTTGCTTATACATGTACTCACTCAGGGCTAAACAGCAACGTAGACGCACACATGATCGTGCGTGTGACCACAATTACTGAATTTATAATTTTGTTATAATCAGATGTTTATTTACATCTTTTAAATAAATCAAACTGTTTTCTCATTTAAAATATTTGCTACCTCCAATCGTTAGTAAATTCACATAAATCCAATATGGCGTTTCAAAATAAACAAAAGTAATTAATTACATTGTCAATATTGACATGTGTATCATAAAGTAAGTTAAAATATCTTGTCTTTAATTGACAATTGGCTTAATTAAAATTCAATGATTGCCGCATAATTTATAACAGCGGACTACTAGGGAAAAGTGTTATAGTAGCACATGCCTTGATAATTCCGATTATTATATTCACGCGTTGACACTTCGACAACTGTGACCACTTGTACAATTAAGTCCCCAATCGAGCAGAGTTCTGATCAAAGATGTTCTTGTCTCTGTGTGCTCATGGCTATTTTGCTTATTGTCGCTTTTTTTTTATTTTTAAAGGCGATAGTTTTTGCTGGTATTTTCAGCAGGCCAAGCGACCACATACAAGACGCTGTTATTTTTGTATAGACACAAATCAAACTTGATCGGGTAGGACTTATGATCAAAAACGTTCTAATCGTGGTCACCCTGGCTTTGTGTATATCCATTTTTATTTATTATTATTTTTTTTTTTTAAAGATGCAGGTGTGGTTTGAAAGAGATTTATTTGGCTACTTTTTCTAGCAAGACAACCGACTACATACAGACTACTTTGTCGACTCGCTGTTGTTGTTTAGCCTCTGGCCCTGAGTGAGCAGAACTATGATCAAAGGCATTCTAGACGTGACCGACCGTCCGTCCTTCTTGCTGGCGTTACATATCTAGGATTACATTTATGGAATGTGTTCCGCCCCTTTCAAGGGTGTAATTTCAGAGAAATTTGGCTACTAGTCTTAGCAGGTTGAACGAGCACTCAGTGGCTCCCTCGTTTCGTGTTTGTTTGGCATCAGTTCAGGCCTATGGTCAAAGACATTCATTTCAACCATGAACATCTCGTCTTTTTCTGGCTATATACGATTTGAAAATGCAATGCATTCTTTGCTTATTTAAGACTGATGTGATTTGAAGTAGATTTGGCTGCTATTTCTAACAGAATGACCGTGAAGTGGCTCTATTGTTAGCTCAATCTATAGAAAAGTAGTTTGTTTAATCCCAGGTCAATCTCGAACTAACAAACCCATCATTAGGACCGTTCAGATCGTAAGGAGTAAATTATCCTATGTGTTCTTTTTATTAGGGTATTGTGTGCTTTAAGGGAAATTTAGCTGCTATTTTCTTTGATTTGTGTTGGTCATCTTTGGTTGAGAATAATTTTTCTAACAATTATCTATTTGTCAAAACAATTATATTTTCAACCTGTCAAACCAGTGAAGAAACATCTGCATGGTTGTTTGACCTGCTAGAAATAGCATCCCCAAAATCACACCTTACTGTTTTTAAAAGGGATGGATGTATTGGAAAATGTAATCCAAGCATAGCTATTGTATATAGGAAGGCTTTTTGGCTAATAATATTTTTCATTCATTAGTCTGAAGAAGAGTACCTTTAGTCTTTTCTCACTATCTTAGACCAGATGTTGTGTCTTCAAGTCCCTCAATGCAGGTTAAGTCTGCTTCATGATCCTAGTGGACAGGATGGAGAAGACATTGCCCTGGAGGACAGCGAGAAAGCCGTGTTTGAACAGCCACACCTTGCAGGGCTTGCACTTATGGATAGCCATCTCCACTCTAATAGTAGTGAGTAGGGATGTGGTCCAGGGGCAAAGAACACCAGAAGTCACCACCACCACAGGCTCAACTACAAACCTATCAGAGAGCAACTGATCTATGTATGTTATCGGAAGCTCCTCAAATGAGTCTACACGTGAACACACATTTGAGGAGCTTCCGATTCCAGTCAGGATCGATCATTCAGTGAAACATGTAATATGTAATTAAATATTTATATGATGCAACACTGATTCCTTGTTCCTTTATATTATATATATAAATGTATGTGTGTGTTTGTATGTTTCTATTTATCAGCAAGAAAACTGAAAACCCAGTGGTCTTAGAATGAAATCCTTTGTAATATTTGTTCTGAACTAACTCATTCCCTTGTTACTCTCACCCTCAGAATGACTGTGAACCAATGGGGCCTAGTACATATGTAATTCAGACAATATATATTCATTATATAAAATTTACTCGCTACCATCATCATCATCATACCAAATTTTGTAAATACAACAGCACCCATACATATTGTTAATACATTTACTGACTGTTTAGCCTCCTATTTCACCCACTACTCAATCCTGTGGAGCCTTCACATGCTAGAAATAGTAACTAGATCTCCCCAAATCACACACTCTCTCATCATAAGAAAAGGAAAGTTTGAATAATATAATCATAGGTAGACTAAATCTGAATTTAAAAAAATGAACTAGTCATGATTGGAATACTTTTGATGATAGATTTTCTGATGCAGAACTAATGTAGGATTGATCCACAACTACAATATTTGCTAATGTTGGTTGGAGGGCTCTGTTGCAGTCCTCCATCCTCTGACAAACAGATAAAACTGCTGATTTCTGTTGTTGAGTATGACATATGTACAATGGCAGTGCCCCAGAATGCCTCAGTCTGTCAGCTGGAGCGTGTAATAGAATATGTTTCTGGCATGGTTTTTATGTGTAGATGACCTTTCTATCACTTACCACTTTACAGCATAAGCCAAATGTATTTTATTAGTAGAGGGAATATTTACCTGGACTAAAATGGCTCCTCTACTTCATATCAGTTTTTCTTCAAAGTTACTGCTCTCCTAGATGGGTTGCCTCTTCTGCAGTTTGCAGAACCTTTGTCTCTTTCATTTCTTCTTCCTTTTTGGTATGGATTTTTACAACTACTTTATAACTTGGTTGAGTACATCTTATTATGCTGACCAATAGTAGAAAGGATGTCCCCGCTAATTTGGATCAGTTTTTATTTGGAGTTACTTGTTGCTTATCTCTATGTATTCATGCCTGCATCTGTATGTCTAAATAATTTTGTTTTATTTTATAGTTTTGTGACCAAGTTAGTCAACACATCGAAAAGCTAACTTTTGATGCTCAAGACAGGGACCTTGATGTCATAGAAAAGTTGACTCGTGAATGTGCCCGTGATGAGAACAATATCCAGCAAGTCATTAAGGTTATATATAACAAGAGTTTAGTTGACTTAGACTTTGCTCGTACAGGTGTTATGATTTGTGACCGGCTCTCCAAAATTGATGGCGATGGACTTAAATACCGTACACACTTGTTAAATCTTTTACAGAATGACTTTACAGGTGAGTTAGCTGTTTATTGCTTTTGTTGTGGGATGTGATTTGAAAACCCTAATAACAGAAAACTGGTACCATTTCTGGAATAATTAGTACACCTCCTACTTTCTTTCTTATTCTGTCATTTCAGATATACAGCAACATTGGCAAAAAGTGAAGCAAATAGATCATGAGCAAAAAAGTGAGTTGTTTTTACTATATCGTAATGATTTCTTGGTTTCTGTTTTTGTTTCAAAGCTTATCTTTATATCTTTTTAACCCTTTAGCATTTACATTACTCTATTTATACTATTATATTTTCATAGTAAAGGCTTTACCTCACCTAATTATCTCACATAATATCAAATCTATGAGATTTTGATATTATTTATTTTGAGAGTAATACCTTAATATTAGTATGAGTGGCCAGATAGAACCAGCCAGTTTAAATATTTGAATAAATATTTTTATCCAAAAATGGATCAATTTCGATTCCTCTACAAAATCTTTGATAAGTTTCTTCTTGCATAGCTTTGAGTCAGTTCAAATCTTGTAAATGGAATTTGGTTGACAGAAAGCCATTGGAGTGTGAATGTGTAGGAATTAGTGAAGATATTCCAAGCATGGAACATTCTTTTTTCCAGTTGCCTTATTCTTTCTCTCACTTCAAGATTGACAAGAGGAAGTTATCCTCAGATAGGAGATTTTTATCAAATGCTTGCAACCATATGACATATGAACTCTGTTAATGGCATGTAAGGGCCAGGTGGTGGTTACTTGATTGAGTTTACCAACCAATAACAGAAATGGTCTCACCGACAGTCTTTGTTTATCAAATTTCATTCACAAGGGTCAGACAGCCAAGGTTACAATAAAAGACACCCAAGTTGCTACACAATCGATTGAACTTGAAACCACATAATTCCTCATTGTGTCGTTAAGCCTATTTGCTATATTTTCCTCCATTCTGTCTGGTTTGATCTTGGCAATATCTTCCATATATTCCTGTCATCTTAGTTCTTTTAAATGTTCAAGCATGTCTATAATTAATTTTAAATCAATAGAGTAATTAATTGTATTACTTTTGTTTTATTTTTTCTATTTTCACAGTCAAAGAAAATTTACATGCAACCTCCCATGAGAAGTTCAAAGGACTTGTGGTGTTTTTGTGCCAAGTATATATTACAATGACAACTGTTAAGGGAGAAACTTTTAGAGTTCTTATAAATCCCATATTTCAGTGTTTGGAAATGTTGTTGGAATCAGCTACAAGTGATGACCTGGAGATACTGAATAACTTAGTAAGAAAATTCCTTATTTTAATTCCACAACCATCATTATCATCACACATTTTACCCCTTTCAATACCATATTTATAATGAAAGACATCGTCTACAATTTTCAAATAATTTGTCACCATTATTTTTTTCCATTTTAGCTTCAAAGTGTGGGCAAGCAGTTAGAAAACGATGAACCAGACAAAATGCAAGACTTATTTGACAAAATGCGTTTGAAAATTATTCAAGGGTAAGATAATAAATTTATAATTTTAGTTGAAGTAATCCTTTATTATTTAACTATCAATTAATTTGTTTTTGAGTTCAAATCCCACCGAGGTTGACTTTGCCTTTCATCCTTACGGGGTCGATAAAAGAAAGTACCAGTAATGCACTGGGTAATTGCTGGCCTTGTGCCTAAAGTAGAAACAATTAATTTGTTTTTGTAGTGTATTTTCGTAGTTTTTACATTCATTTTCCCATGATGGCATGTATTGGATGAAACTTTTTGGGAGCAGTATTCTATCTATCTATCCATATATATTTATATATAATCATCATCAATTTTATGTCCATTTTTCCACACTCACATGGGTTGGATGGGTCCTTCTCAGCACACCATCTCTATTTGCCACTTTCCTTCATCATCTCCTTTGTGAGTCTCAGCGATTTGAGATCACCTCTCACCACCTCTGCCCAAGTTTTCCTTGGTCTACTTCTACTGCAGCTTTCCTGGCACTTCTTCACCCAGTGATCATCATCATGTCCATACCAACGGAGTCTTCTCACTTGCACACTATATCCAATTCTTCTTATGTCCAGCTTTTCTCCCAGTTCGCTCATGCTATATCATTCATGTACCCTAGCATTACACATCCATTGGAGTATATGTAATACTAGTGTACACAAATGTAGCATATAAATGTACCATATCATCATCACCGTTTTACATCCGTTCTTCCACGCTAGCATGGGTTAGACGGGTTGTCCTGTCGGCAGACCTTGTCTTGCTCATACAGAACTGATTCTGGCTTGATTTCTACAGCTGGATGCCCTTCCTAACATCAACCTCATTTACGAGTGCTGGGTGATTTTTTTCCATGACGCCTACACGTCCACTTTACAGTGTGGGCTGGGTGCTTTTTTGCCGTGGGACCTCCAGGACCGCTTTGCAGTGGAATGATAGGGACCCCAGTCCTATCATCTCATTTCTACAGCTGAGTAAATTGGAGCAATGTGAAATAAAGTGTCTTGCTCAAGGAAACAACATATATATATAAATAAATTATAACAACATTGTTAAATTTATACCAAGATGTTTGTGACATTACTATGAGTTGACAGTTGATACTGTTTTGACTTTTCGTTGCAGGTCCAGTCCACAGGTGCGTTGTTACCTATTGGAGATTATAGAGATCCAGGCTCATGACTGGAAAATGCTTCCTTCTGACATAACTAGATTTTATTGTGATACTGCCGCAGATATCTTGGCTGGTATGGTAGTCTGATACATCGAGCTAGGTTTTAGTCAACTAACAATGTAGACTATCTCTCTCTCCTCACTCTCTCAAGCAACTACAAAAAAAAATATATAATTAATTTTTTTTTGTTTTTGTTTTTGTTTTTATTTATAACTCTAAACAGATCAACATTGTTCAAGTTGTTTACCAAATTAATTTTTGTAAACTTTCAATTAAATAATTTCACAGTTTTGTTTATATTGTTCTATTAATATTTTTACATCTAGTACAATGATGCTACCACATATAGACATACAAATACCCTGGACCAGGCATGTCAAACATACGGGTTTTTACAGCGCAAGCATGTTTTATCTTTGTAATATAAAATATAAAAAAATTAGTTGTTGTGTGTGGCCCTCGGGGGGGCCCCCTCAGTTTGACATGCCCTCCAAAGAAAAAACACCTGACTGACCAGCATGAATTCACTTTTATTACTTCAATTACACTCCAACCTCTAGCCAACTCATTTTACTTCTTCTAAAGCTACCACAGGTGGCTCTGATCCAAAGCTGGCTGGTCTTGTACCATCTTCCCTCCCCTTGTCACCTATGTATTCCAGTCATGTCAAACACAGCCTGCAAACTACTTTTTTATGGCTTGAAGCGGAAAATTTGTATTCATTTTGATGAAAAGATAAATAATAAATAGCACCCTAGCAACTGATTGCAGGTAAACATAATTAGTGAAAATCCTAGCCCCCAGTCTTCCTCTTATTTTTGGCCCACTGGCGCTCTTGAGTTTAATACCCCAAATGTATCCACTCCCTCAAGCCCTACACAAACCACTTGAAAATAAGAACATTAACCACATCAATCTCAGTCTTCTGAAGGTTTATGGCATCCGTTGACATCTCTTTTCCAGAATGTACCATTAAAATAAGTAATATAAGGCTTTGTGACCTAACATCTTTTAGAAATATGATAGGCTAGAGATAGCAACCAAATTTTCCTCAAATCACACCCCACTCTTGAATGAGATAGCATTGATATATATGTAGTTCAAGGAGACAACAAACAGGGGGTACAAAAAAAAATCTTAGTTTTATGCTTTATATAGAAAAGGGGAAAGAAAATTTGATGTGTCAGGCTTTAAGCCCTTCTTCAGTACAAAATTAGAGAATATATATATATATTCATTTTGAACTATATAACAGTGTTCAGAGTTCCAATCATTAGTCCACTGTATTTATGACAGTGGGGAGTGTCTGTTACTCAATGCAAAACAAATACCTCAAACTATTTTGTTTGTAATGTACCAGTTTCTTTGCTTTCATATCTATTTAAGGCTGGCTATGGTGTGGCCACACTTAGGGGTTCCAGACTGGTGATGCAAATTCTATCTTGCTCAGAACATTGACCACCTGGAAACTGTTCAGAGACGTGCAACCAAGCGAATACCCTCCATCAGGCATCTACCATACTCTGTGGGCATGGATACATTGAAGCTCAGACGCCTGTCAACTGACTTGGTAAACACCCACAAAATTGTTAACCATCTTGCCAACAACAACCCTGACTACCTTTTTGATTTCCATGTGTCTAACACACGTGGGCATGCCCACAAAGTCAGAAAACAGTACAGTTCCCATGACTTTCGGAAACATTTTTTCACGCTCAGAGTTGCTGAAGCATGGAACAAACTACCTGCATCGGTTGTTAGTTGTCGAGACACTGCATCCTTTAAGGCCTCCATGCTTCCCGAGATTCGCCAACACTACACCTAATGTTCCCCCTCCATACACGTGTATATCATGACTCATACACTATTCACTTCCCTGACATTTGTGTATTATTCTATGTACTATACATGCACCTGAGGACTTTACACAATAATTTCATTATTATTATATCCTTACTGTTTTAGTTTTCTTTCTCCACCTGAGAAGAAAATTTCAATTTATGAACCTTTTGCATGTGGCATACAGTACATCACCCATAACATTACTTTATACAATTTGAAAAAGTGTTCCCTGCACGTTAGTGTCAGGGTAAAAGGAAAGTGATTTTATGTGTTTATTATCAAAAATTTATTAAATTAGATTATTTCTTTCAAAATGTAAATATTCCATCATTATCATTTCATATAGGTTAAGTGATATGGGAATTTTATTTTATTTTGAGAGAAAAAGTTTTAAGACAAGCATCTTTATCAAACAAACAAAAAAAAAAAAAATCTAATATAAACAAAGATAGACAGATTTCAGTCATTTTCTTACAACTGAACTTAAAACAATATATTTGTTTTGGTTATTTCTTGCTGGCTTTCAAAATAAATGGTAATTATTACCAAGCTATAGTTTGCAACCTTAGTCAAAACATTTGAAACAACAAACTGTCAGTGAAGCAAACTCTTTATTCTATTTGAATTATGTTCAAATTACCAATGGAATTGAATTTAATATTTTTTCTTAAAATGAAAATTCTATTTGAAGAAAAACAATCTTAGGATATATATTTTAAGTAGAAAAAAATATTCATTTTAATTATTTTCCTGATAAATACTACACAAATTGTTCCACTATAATAATTTGGTTGATAATGTAGTAATAAAAGTTTACAATTTATTCTAATTTTGAAAGTATATATAATATATATATAGGCTAAAAGAAAATACTTCATAGAATTAATAATATATATATATATACAAAATTTGTCTTTTGGATTGAGAGGTCTACCAACTTCAGACATAACCTCCCATATATATATATGTGAAGTATTCGCATATATATTAAATGGCTTGGAGCAAAAAAGCCAGCATCAGAGACTGATGGATAAGAGGTTTTCTCCACACTACAGACATAGACCAAATGCTTTATAACAGTCAATTCCATTAAAAACACACAAGGTCTGGGCAATAGATGAAGCCTACTATCTAAACAGCTATGATAGAAGACACTTGCTCACTGGGATCAAACAGAAAACCATCTAGTTGCAAAGCAAACTTAACCACATAGCCATGCTTGTCAGATTAAAAAAAAAATACCACCTGGACAGTCAGTCTAGTTGCCTAACCATACAGCCGTTTCATCATCATCAATTTACATCCAGTCTCCTAGCTAGCAATATATAACTCTTTTATTGGTTCCAGTAAATATTGATTGGTCATGGGCTGATCACTGTGGAATTATTATTTTCTTTTGTTAAGAATATTTCTATTCTTTAAATTACTTTATTTTGTGTTTAATGCCATCTATAGACAGGTTAATAATGATTTCTAATTTAGACACAAAGCCATCAATTTGGGGGGTGGGGAAAGCTGATTTAAATTGACCCCAGTACTGGTACTTTATTTTATCAACCCTGGAAAGATGAAACGTAAAATTGATCTTGTAATGTAATAGCTGTAACTAAATGACACAAAGCATTTTACTCGATGCTCTAACGATTCTGCCAATCCACCACCCTAGTTTAGTTAATAAAAATGTGTTGCACTGAGCTGCAAATGAAATTAATAATTCAAGCTAAATTAAATACTTGAGTGATGTAATTTGCTTCCACTTAAATAAATAGTTTATTTGTCTTAACCATTATTCTATAAGCAGCTCCTTTTGATGCCAAACCTCTTAAAACCACCTGTGATTCTATGATGCGAAATTGATTAATTCAAAGTGTTTATATTTATCTAAAAACCTTCCATTATAATTTTATGTAAGAACATTTAAGTTATATTCCAAAAAGGTTTAATAATGAAAAATCTTTCTTTTACTCAATCTTTCCAAATTCTTGGCAACTTTCAAAATTCTTTGAGAATTATAGACAGTGCTTTTCATTCGAAATACGGTAACAAAAAGCTGAAAAAATATAAGTCGAAACAATTATCATTAAATGTAATTAGATACTCCTTAAATATTATTATTGGTCTAAATAACAAAAAATTAATAATGATTAAATATAATTGTTTCTACTTTAGGCACAAGGCCAGCAATTTGAAAGGGAGGGGAAAGTCAATTAAATCAACTCCAGTGTATTACTGGTACTTTATTTATCGACCCCGTAAGGATGAAAGGCAAAGCTAACCGTGGCAGGATTTGAATTCAGAACATAAAGAGCCCTAACTCTATACCATGAAGCATGTCCAACGCTCTACCGATTCTGCCAATCCACTGCCCTAACCATGATAATATAATGATGATCATATTACTTTCTTACATAGCAAATGAAGCCTTAGAAGTGGTGACATTCACACATTTCCTTTAGGATGTAAGTAATATAAATTCAAAGATTATACATATCTGGAAATGACAACCTTGTTAAATGCCTGATTAGTCAACATCTTGTATTATACCCACCAATGACAATACATGCTAAACAATTATTTATTTCAAAGGAGGGTGGCAAAGAATTCAAATAGTGCACATTAGAAATGAACATATTACAAGTAATCAGATAGAAATGAAGACAAAAATATATTTAGGACCAGTTTAAGACAATGAGAGAACAAGGCTCTGAGTAATTTCTATTCAAATTGAATAATCATTTTCAAGTTATCTTTTAACTTCTAATCAGGATAAATATTATACATATGCAAATATAAACAAATTTAGAACAACATATATATTTATATAATATTCTTTATTATGGCTAATTGATAAGTCTTGTTACTCTGGAGTTTTACCTGTGTACATACAGAATCATCAGACAAGACTGATCCTGTGAGTACACAGGTTGAACTCAAGAGTAACAAGACTCATCACTTAGCCATAATAAAGAATATAATCAAACTCTACTTCATTATTGAGTACTTATTCTCACGTCCGTCAGCATCACATGGATATGTATAATATATATAATATATATATATAATTTCCTATCCTGGCACACACACAATAGTTTTAGTTAAAAGGAAAAGACAAAAGGATGGTGCCTAAAAGCATCAGTATAATAAAGCTCTCTTTATATATGGTCATGATTATAATATTTCATGATTTGCTTTCAACTTTTGGCTTTGACTTTATTTCTAAACTATGTTGTTCACAGCCATTTTTTAAAACTGGAGATCATGTCGCGCGCACACTTTCCTCCAGCAAAGTTTGTTTTGTTTTGTTTGGTTTTATTGTTCTCTCCTTCGTAACTAAGTTCCTGCTTAAATGGAATTGTAATTGTTTTAAATAAAGGGAGAAAGATTTCCTACTAAGCCGGGGTTCAATTTTCCCCACAACCGGCAGACTCTTCCCGGCCTCGTGAAATACTGCTATCGTTTGATTGTACAGGAGACTCTTGTGTTTCTACGTACATCTTTGATTTAGGATTATTGGAAACTGGGTGTAGAGAAAGAGAAGAAGACTGATGATTAGAGGTAGGAGCTAAAGATATGTCTGGGTGTAAAGGAAAGTTGGTTGATAAAGAGTGTTGATCCTGAATATGTCTTGCTAAGTACTTTGTAGTCCCAATATTGCCAACTGACATAGTATTGTTATTAATTGCTAATTTATTGTAAGTACCAATTTCACTCTGATCTGTAACTGCATCAGAAGGTTGAGTTTTTTTATGAAAGCTCTGAATGTCATTAATATGTTGGTTTGAAGAGATGCTATCGTGTTCCTCTGGACAGTTATGAGGTTTACACTTTGGTAAGGAGCAACGGTTTGCTTTTAAAACGTTACACATTACAGGAGATGAATTATCATCGGATTTATTTAGTTTAGGATAGTTCTGTGTTGAATTCAAACTTGCACCAACTGGAAGAATTACATAACTGGGCTCCTGATGTAGTTCATCGTTATTCAAAGAGTGTTTTAGAGAATGGGTTTTCAAAGAGTGTTCAGTCGCATTCCTTAGTGTGGAAGTGTTATAAGTGTTGGTCGTTGACTTTATAGTGACTTTGTTACTTGGAGTGGAAATGGTGTTGTAATGGGGAAGATTCTGAACAGTTGCTTGCATTGGGGTTGATAGTTTGTTATAGAGGAAACCGTCAGTATTTTGAGTTTCAGTTCTGATTGGGTTAGCCGATTGTGATGGACCAAAATCCTCATTAGGCTGCTTATGAAGCCAATTTTTAGTGTCAAGGTTCTTCAAGATAACTTCCAATTTTAACTTTCTCTTAGTTTCATCATTTTTCAAGAAATCTTTAAAAAAGACATGAAAAATAAAGTATATAAGATATCTGCTAGTTATGAAACAAAGAAATAGCTTTTTAATAACTTCATTAAATAGCCGCCCTGTCCCACCCCTGGTTATGAATGACCATGGATTTGGACCTAGGAAGTTCCTCTCCATGGTACAAGCTGGAGTAAGGTGATGATTTTGTGGAAGACAAGCAGTCACTCATGCATGCCAGTCTCCCCTTTTCACACCACCAATGTTGTGCAAGGGAAAAGCAAAAGCTAATACAGCTTGATACCAGTGTTGTTGCAACTTTCCAGCTGAGTGAAGTGGAACAATGTGAAATAAAGTGTCTAGCTGATGGACACAATTCTCTGGTCCAGGAATCAAACTCACAGCCTCATGATTGCGAAGCCAACACTAACTACTAAAGCACATACCTTCACTAATAACTTTATTAACTTATTAACAACTCACTCAGTTGTAATCTAAAGATTCGACTGTACAATAACTTTTGGAAATAAATATAAACAACTACCTGTAATTAGATGATTGTTTGTTGTAAGCCTTTGACATGCTTTTTCATTATCAGTAGCATCAACATAACCTTCTAGTCTGTGGACATTCTGAGATGCAAATGAACTGTTTGTTTGGGATGTTTTATTCAGTTCGTTAACCTTCTTTTCATACACTTCAACTTCAGCTTCCAAACTTTCCAATTGTTTTTCTTCATCAGATACTAATGAACTTATTTTCTAGAAAAAGAAAATAATAGAAACATTAATAAAAAATATCCATACATTTTAAATAAATAATTTGAGCAAGATCTGTCATATAGTCTAGAAAGTTATGTGGTTTGAGGTTAAAACTATATTTGCCAAGTAAATGTCTAATAGAAATATTAATTTAAAAAATTCCCGTAGATTTTATTTGAATCTTTAACCAAGCCATGAATGACATACAGTCTAAAGGTTTATGTAGTCTGGTTAAAACCATTACCAAATTTCCTGTTATAAATGTATTTTCCAAGTAAGTGTCTAATATCTAAGTGACATGAACATATAATCAGAAGAACAACATAACCAAATATAACAAGATATGTGAGAAAAAGACAGAGCTTGGATGAGCTGAGGGAGAAGCTGAGTTTAATGGGAATCCGAGATTGGTATGGACATGTGATGCACATGGACAATGACCGATAGGTGAAGAAATGCCAGGAAATCACAGAAGGAAGCTGCAGTAGAGGACAACCAAGAAAGACCTGAGCAGAGGTTGTGAGAGCTGACCACAAATTGCTAAGACTGGTAGAAAAGATGATGAAGGAATGCAATAGGTGGAGAGATGCTATGCTGAAAAGGACCCATCCAACCCATGCAAGCATGAAAAAGCGGACTTAAAACCGATGATGATGATGATATCTCACATTCGATAGTTGGAATATTGAGGTCATTGTTTAGTAATCTGGTCAGTTACTTGGTAATATTGATTTCTGACATAGGTATAAAGCTGCAAACAGGTATAACTGATTAGATCAAACTAGTACTCAACTGGTTCTTGTTTTATCAACAGCAGAAAGATGAAAGACAAAGTTGACTTCAGAGAGATTTTAAACAGTCACAACTAAATACCACAAGCCATTTCATTCAATGCTCTTACTATCTCTACAAAGACACCAGATTGGCAATGTCAATAAGAAACCAAGGATTGGCAGAATTATTAGAGCATCAGACCAACAAAATACATTGTGATAATTACTTATAACCCTTGAATTATGTGTTCAAATCCTCCTAAGACCAACCATGACTTTCATCTTTGGGGAGGAGGGATGATAAAATTAGTTGAATACTAGAATTGGCCTAATAGACTGTAACCATTCCGCCAAATCTGAATCCGTTCAAAAATAGAAAAACTGATGTGAAAGCGATAATGATATTTTAATCGAATGAAGATTTTGATTTAAAATACAATTAAATTTCTAAACTTTATAAATTACTGAAAATACAAATAAAAATCATCCCATTTTGTTGGGGTTGTTTACAGACTTTAAACAATTTCTAATATTTGCTTAAATAAAAATAATACAGGAACAATCAGAGCAACCATAGAGATGTAAATGTAAAGACATTTTAAAATTAACAGTAAAAAAAAATTAAAAACTCATAAATGCAATTGTATTTAATTTGAGAAATATCTTTGGAAAGAAATTAGAATTCAGTTTACAGGACAATACTGAACAATAAAAATACAGAAAATGCACAAACATTTGAATAAACTCTTTGATTTTATAACAATTTTGAAGAAATATTATTCCGGGTATTTTTACTTACTTCAAGTTGTGTTAATAAGTTGGCTGAAAGCTCTTTAACCAGGCCAACTTCCCGAATATCTCCTCTTTCATCATGGAACCGATTCCTAACAGATATGATAGATAAATTTTAAATAAAATATACATACATATACACACACAAGTCCACCATAGATATAAATACTTATATATACATCATACATACCATACTATCCATATATATATTTACATACATGCATATGATACTTATATATATGTACATCATACATACATATATATATACATCATAACATATATATATATATGTACATCATACATATATGTACATCATACATATATATACATCATACATATATGTACATCATACATATATATATATACATCATACATATATATATACTAGCATTAAAGCCCGGCGTTGCTTGGAGTCAGTAAGTTACCAAAGTTAGGTTGCACCACCCATTTTATGGCAGCACTTTTTTGTCTGCCAGGCACTGGGTGAATGAATTGCAGACCTGGACTGCCGAAGCAGGAGCTGCGTCAGCAGTGACGATTGTAGTTTCGCCTATGGTTATTATCTCTGTGCAAAGAAGTGTTGAAATTTATTGTTTCACAGTACTTGCGCAACACGCGCGTAGACGATGCCAGCTGAACAACAGAGCTGCGATGGAGTTGTTCTGCATGGTTGTCTAAATTTAAGACAGTAGGGAGGGGTGTGATATGGGGGAGAGTTAGCTGCCGTCTCTAGCAGGTTTAGTGACCTCATAGAGGATATGTTTTCTAAATTTAAGACAGTAGGGTGTGGTGTGATATGCGGGAGAGTTAGCTGCTGTTTCTAGCAGGTTTAGTGACCTCATAGAGGATATTATTGTGTATAGTAAATAAACTGATACTTCTTTATTCCACGTTCGTTGAGAGATGTTTTAAAAAAAATTTATCGCTATTTTTTTTGTTGTTGAATAAATTTATCTGTTGCTTTTGAATAATTGTTGTTTCATATGAAATGTAATAAGTTCTCTTTGTCATTGAAGTAAATAAATGTTTGACCGTTCCACACTCAAAAACAAACGTTCTCTCTCTCTTAAAGTTTGTAAGTTTAATCATCATCATCATCTATAAAAGGCAGATTGTTGTTGTGTGTGTGTGTGTGTGTGTGCATGTTCCATGTTTATACATTTGCACAATTTCAAACCGATTCGACTTAAAGTCTGTAAGAATGTTGTAAATAGTTTAACGTAGGTCAACGACTATTTATTTCATTCAAACTCAACCAACAATTACGGAAATAATCGATAAAACTAAATACATGACGCTTTACCCCTCTCTCTACTCCCCTTCATCAGAGAAAGTTGCAGCATGTATGTAGTTTTATCGAATTTTAAGGGGAGTAGAGAGGAAATCTGATTCTATTAGAGGGGTAAAGCGTCATGTATTTAGTTTTATCGATTATTTCCGTAATTGTGGGTGAGTTTGAATGAAATAAATAGTCGTTGACTTAAGTTAGACCATTTACAACATTCTTACAGACTTTGAGTCGAATCGGTTTGAAATTGTGCAAATGTATAAACATGGAACACACACACACACACACACACACAACAATCTGCTTTTATAGATAATGATACATCATACATATATATATATATATATATATATATACATCATACATATATATATATATATGTATGATGTATATATATATACATCATACATATATATATATATATGTATGATGTATATATATATACATCATACATATATATATATATATATATATACATCATACATATATATATATATATATATACACATCATACATATATATATATATATATATACATCATACATATATATATATATATATATATACATCATACATATATATATACATCATACATATATATATACATCATACATATATATATACACATCATACATATATATATATACACATCATACATATATATACTTCATACATATATACATCATATATATATATATATACATCATACATATATATATACATCATACATATATATATACATCATACATATATATATACATCATACATATATATATACATCATACATATATATATACATCATACATATATATATACATCATACATATATATATATATATATATATATACATCATACATATATGTATATCATGCATCATAGATATACATACGTACATGTACATCATACATATACACACACATATGTACATCATACATATATATATTTAAGGTTGGACTGACAGTTTTCACCACTTTTCAAATTTTTATTTCCGTATTGCATGCAAATGATCGATGCCCCAAGTACTATAGATGTGATTAAAACCCCAATGTACGTCTTAAGCTTAGTAGAGGATCAGCAACTTGGTCCTAAAGAGACATCCTAATATTTATGTCACAATTTTGTCAATTTTAATAGGAGGGGGGGGGGGGCTGTGGAGATCAAAGATTGTGATGAGAAATTAGTTAGTTATGTCATTTACAGATCTAAAGTCAAATGGTTTGAAATCATATATAACTCTACAGATATATTGAAACAGTGAGATAAGATAATAGGAATATTTGCATCAACAAGCTAGTTTAGATAAAAATAGTAACTAGACAGTTTAGTGAGAGATATATATATATATAGACACAGTTTAGTGAGATAAATATATTAACTAGAAAGGAGGATGAGATGACAAATGAGAGATTCTGTACTGAGAAGGACCCGTCCAACCCTTGAAAGCACAGAACAATAGACGAATGATGATGATGTAAAAGTAGTAGTGACTTGAAGGAAAAATTTGAATAACTTGCAACAAAACAAAATTTACAAAATACATACTCAAATTTTTGCACAACAGTTTGGTAAATACCAGTTTGCAGGTTAGTGGCAGTACCATATGGTTTATATTGGGAATGTGTGGTGTCACCAAGGTTTATCACAGAAAGTGAAATTGGTAAAAACTCATTAGAACTAAAATAAAATATAAAAACAACAATATGAGCTGATAAATGAGATAATTATAGCAACTGATGAAACTTTATAAATTATTAATGTTATATACAATAGCTCTTAGTTTTACTTCAAGATACACTGGACAATATAATCCTAGATATAGGAGATATTCACAGCTGAAACAAACAGGACTAGCCTGAGATTCAACAACATAGAAATAGTGAAGTTGAGGAAAGTATTTAAACAAAAATCAAAAATATTCAAAAAGTTTTAAGTTGAATTGATATTATTGTCAAAAGAGAAATTACCTGTGTGAAAACTTGTAAAGTATATGATCATATGAATGTGTTGCCATGTTGTAAGAAGTGGAAGCTGTGGTTAAAAGAAAAACAAAATTCTCTGGCTGAGCAATATCCAGGGATTGCATCAGGCTCTTGTGAACAGCATTTTCTAGAAGAGACACTTGTAAAGTGGAGTTACGCCGGAAACGGTACCAACCAACTATTTCCTTGATATTAAAAAATAAATAGAATTTACATTAGTTGTCATAAAATATAATTGGATCAAATAGAACAAAAACAATACTATTGTTTTAAGTTCATTTCAACTGAAACGGTTGAACAGGCAAGCATAATAAATATTAACCATTTTGTGTTATCTTGAAATTTTCTTCTATTTTTAATTTGTTTTAGTCATTATGGCTAAGGCCATACTGGAGTTATGAGTTAAGTTTATATTTGCAAGATTTCTAATCACAATCAATCTAATGTTTCCTCTACCAACATAGCTGGAAATGTGAGGCTAAATTGGAAATTTAGGGTTCACATAAGACTGAAACATGGAAAGATGTTGGACAAGAAACCTGTCCAATCCATATCACCACAGAAAGCTTATTATTAATACCCCTACAATGAGGCAGATTTATGCAAGTTCCTAACATCGACACTTTAGTTACAGGCATAGTTATCATCAGCCCCTTAAGGTGTTTCAAAATTGCCCCAGGTATTCTGGCAAATGGTGAAATTTAAAAAAAATAACCATTTTCAATTGGATAACAAGTTAGTTTAAAAACATAATAGGGTGTGTAACAGAACATGTAGAAATATAATAGGGTGTGTAACAGAACATGTAGAAACATAATAGGGTGTGTAACAGAACATGTAGAAATATAATAGGGTGTGTAACAGAACATGTAGAAACATAATAGGGTGTGTAACAGAACATGTAGAAATATAATAGGGTGTGTAACAGAACATGTAGAAATATAATAGGGTGTGTAACAGAACATGTAGAAATATAATAGGGTGTGTAACAGAACATGTAGAAATATAATAGGGTGTGTAACAGAACATGTAGAAACATAATAGGGTGTGTAACAGAACATGTAGAAATATAATAGGGTGTGTAACAGAACATGTAGAAACATAATAGGGTGTGTAACAGAACATGTAGAAATATAATAGGGTGTGTAACAGAACATGTAGAAACATAATAGGGTGTGTAACAGAACATGTAGAAATATAATAGGGTGTGTAACAGAACATGTAGAAATATAATAGGGTGTGTAACAGAACATGTAGAAACATAATAGGGTGTGTAACAGAACATGTAGAAATATAATAGGGTGTGTAACAGAACATGTAGAAATATAATAGGGTGTGTAACAGAACATGTAGAAACATAATAGGGTGTGTAACAGAACATGTAGAAACATAATAGGGTGTGTAACAGAACATGTAGAAACATAATAGGGTGTGTAACAGAACATGTAGAAACATAATAGGGTGTGTAACAGAACATGTAGAAATATAATAGGGTGTGTAACAGAACATGTAGAAATATAATAGGGTGTGTAACAGAACATGTAGAAATATAATAGGGTGTGTAACAGAACATGTAGAAATATAATAGGGTGTGTAACAGAACATGTAGAAATATAATAGGGTGTGTAACAGAACATGTAGAAATATAATAGGGTGTGTAACAGAACATGTAGAAACATAATAGGGTGTGTAACAGAACATGTAGAAATATAATAGGGTGTGTAACAGGAACATGTAGAAACATAATAGGGTGTGTAACAGAACATGTAGAAATATAATCAGAATGTATAAGTACTTCTTAACGAAGATAATCTAAAGAAAACAATTAATTCAGAAAAATATTTAAGATGAAATGTAAGCAGCAAATCAATGTCCAAACCTTCTGTTTGTCTTTTAATATTGATTTTAGGTTTTCGGTAATAATTTTTCCCCTTCGGTCATAGAAACGAGTTTTATGTGAACATGGAAGGTGAGAAGAGATATCTGCAAAGAAAGAGTAATAGAAATATTTTATGAATTAAGAAAGTTGGAAAGTTAAATTAAATGTTTTTCTTTCATGTTAAATTAAAATATTAAAACATACACCAAAGTTCAAATTATCAAAAAAATTATAACTTGCTTCACTGATAAGGTCTGGCATATGTTGAAAATCAACAGATTTGGTTGTCCATGTGTCATTTGAATACTCATCTTACAGTTCTGTTCTTTCTAATATTGATTTCTAACAGAAGCACAAGATTTTAAATTTGAGGGAGGAGTCAAGTCAATTGACTTTAATACTTGACTGGTACATCAACTACAGAAGGATGAATAACAGAGTCAACCTTGACAGGATTTGAACTCAGAGTGTAAAAGACCATTACTAAATATCACAAGGCATTGTTCAGCACTCTAGCAATTCTGCCAGTTGACCACCTTTCTGTTCTTTTTAATATCAATTACCTGCTATCTATTTTTAGCAAGTTAATCAAGCTAGTAAGACAGGTGTGAAGGATGAAAGTTCAAATTCTGCAATAGAAACAATAAAAATGTAAACTTACGGACATAAGTCTCAACTTTGGTAGCATTAATTTGGGAATCACTGACTGTATCTTTCACATTAACAACAATTTTTCCCAACAAGAAGCCAAACTAAAATAGAAAACAAACATTGAGGCATTTAAAAATGAGATCAACAGTGTAACAAATTTGATAAACAATGTACTAACAAGAGAGCTTCTATGCTATGTAGTCATGTTAGAAAAATCAGCCCAATTTTCCTCAAACCATAACCCGACATCTTAAAAAAGGAAAGGATGGACAAAATAATTTAGCCCTAATGGGATGTTTTAGGCCTTAGGTTGGCTTAGGGTTAAACAATAACAACTTGATCAATATTTTAAACCTTTTATTCCCAAAGCAGGGTTTCACCACGGGCATGAAACCCTGATTTGGGAATAAATAACATTTTTAAAATAAGACAATCTATATGCCAATCTATTAAAAACATACCGACACCTTCTAATGCTTCTTACACCAAAATGTTGCCATGAGAAGAGATGAATTCTAATATTTCTGGAAGTTTATGACCATTTTCTCCAGAGGAGGAGGATTTGGCTATTATTTCCAGTAAGTGGAATGAATGATCATATATAGGAGTTCCCGTTTGCAACAAGTGAGTCTCTACATAGTCATTATTTGTCTTGCTAGAATAAGTAGTCAAATTTTCTCTAAATTTTATCCTAGCATCCTTTTTTTTAATGTAAACTAGTAAAATCTGGTACATCTGATCATAAGTCTGTTACACCTGTTCTAAAAACTTAATTAGCATTAGTGCTAAAAATTTAATGAATGTTAATGCTGGCTATAGTGGAAATATAATAAGTAGAATTAGAAAAGCAAGACACAATTTTGGAGAGCTGATACTTCTATAGGAAACAATAATCCTTCTCTCTTTCTCTTTAAAAAGTAACAGACTGTATGAAGACTATGTAAGAAATATGGTACATAGCAGTGTGACATGGACATCAAATGTGGAAATTAGATGAATTATATTAACTTGCAATTCCAAGACTTCAGAAATATAATGGTTTTAGCAAGGTTTAAAGAGGTATATAATACAACACCTTTCACATACTTATAACGGATTATAAATGCTTATCCTATAACATTATTCAAGTCTGCTTTTGGAAACTAAGTTTTGATATTTAATAGTGAGAAGATAATAGGAATTTCTAAAAGAATCCAGAGTTAAATAAAGACAAAAAATAATTATCGAAAGTTTGACTTGTCAAATTAATCTAAGATTAGGACAGAATACAAGCCTCTAGGATAAATTATTTATAAATAGATTACGTTTAATGTTAACATATCTGAGTATAGATAACTAACTTTAAACTGTTCAGCTGATAAGAATTAGAACAAAACGTTCTTTTGTGACTGTGCCGACAACTTAAAATATAGAAATAGTAACTAAATATCTCCCTACCATCTTAAATAAGGAAATGACACATGCAATAATGTAGTCTTACTAACACCTAAAAAGATGGGTTGATCACAGCTAGAATCCCTTTGATTAGGTATGCTCGATCAGGGTTGACATATTTTTAGAATAATTTTGGAGAGGTAAGATGGTGTCCATAGCCGTTTTAAAGGCCTCTGGAACTGGTATGAAGCCTGGCTTGAATACTTGCAACAGAATGCTAAAGGCCTCCTAAGAAACAGGTGATGCGATCACCCAAATAACAGGTTGAGGCGATCACCCAAGAACACAAGCCAACAAAAGAGCCTGTACATGGTCACACAAGTCGCTAGAAATAGCACCCAAATTACACTCAACTACTTATAAAAAGGGGAAAGACATTAAATAATGTACTCCTATAACCCCAAAAGATGGGGCAGTGATGGCTAGAATGCTGCAATCTTTCGATTTAAGTATATAAAATGGTCGCGATCATTAAATTGAAGTTGAAAGCAAATTATTTTTTTCTTTAACTATTTATATATTTAATGAAATGCTGAAGATGGAAGACCGAAAGTGTAATAATCGTGAAAGTGATTATAAATTATGGTTTCTGATTTAAGCACAAGGCCAACAAATTTAAGGGGGTTAAATCGACCCCCAGTACGTTACTGGTGTTTCATTTTATCGACCCCGTAAAGGTTAAACGGAAAATCTAACCTCAACGGGATTTGAACTCAGAACGTAAAGGACCGTAACTATATGTCAGGTGCTCTACCGATTCTACCAATCCAGGTGATTATAAATAATGAAGATATGACTCAAAGGAATTACTTTCTACGATATTTATCTGATAATTCATGATACTGATTCTATAATTGAGTTTCTTGCATTCGTGGGTTTACTCAATTGTAAGAAAGGTTCAAATAGAAAAGCTTTGCACTGCAATCATATGCAAGTATTTTGTGCCTAAAGTAGAAACAATTATCACAACAAAAATTAGACACCTAAAACCCTAAAAGATTATTTTCATATTCATCTGAAATCATTTTATTGGCGAGAAATCATTTTCTTCCAGTTTCATTTTATTGTCCACCAATTTATATATCCAAAACGAAAGGGAAAAAATCGCTCTGTCATGCATTTGAGAAGAGGTCGGCTCCATCAGGGGTCACCTGTAGCAACAACAACCAAATAACAGCATCTTCGATAGTTTCCGCTTATCAAGTTTAACTCCAAAGATTTGATCCACTCGATATGTTAGAGAGGGATTGACCAGAAAGACAGACATATTTTAACTACACGACCATTGTAAACAGGAAACAATTATACATGTATTGAGTGTATCATTCATGAACCTATAAAAACATTTTTTTTAAAAACAAAAACCTAAAGCACAGATATGGCCGTGTGGTTAAGGAGTTCGTCCCACAACAGCGTGGCGCTAGAGTTAGTCCCACAGCGCAACTCCTTGAGCAAGTATCTTTTACTATAGGTTCTGGTCGACAAATGCCTTATGAATGGAAGAATTTAGTAGACGGAAACAACAGAAGCTTGTGTGTGTGTTTATATCCCACATTATAGGTATTCGACAAAAAAAAAAGATCTATATAAAAAATGATAACTGGCTTGCAAAAATAAGTACCCAGGTCGATATGATCGTCTAAAACTCCGTTTAAAGTGGTGCCCCAGAATGACCGCAGTTTGTCGACCGACATCAGTAAAGTTATAAGAAATACCACCTGCTTGAAGTAGAAAAAGTTGGAAAGGAGGGAACTTAATAGGGGCTCGGCAGGCAAAATAAGTATTACAATTCTTTTTTTTAGTTCCCAAATAGAATGGACAGGTGACTAATGGTCAGCAAATAGGTCAAATACTAATTAAATAGTTTCAATGAAACTAAGAATGGGGGTAATAACCGACATTTAATTGACGATCTGGATGAATTAGAAAAAAATAATTCATGTATTAAAAATGTCGTAGTTGTTTATCAATTTGCTGGGGCTTTTTTTAATTTTCTACATTTTTCAAATATGTAAAATATCATGTTAGAATTATTCTAACTAAATACGTTTTCGTTTAAATAGATCAAGTTAAACTTAAATATATTTATATTATTGCTTTAAACTGTAAAAAAAAAACAAAAAACCCAATAAAATGGACTTAAATAAATACATAGATAAATAACGACATAGCTTTACACTCATAACTAATTTCTAAATATAAAAAAAATAAATTTCCGCAGGCAAACAGACAAAAAAAAGTATAAAAAATTTCTTTAAAGTGTGTAATAGTCTCCTCATTCCAAAGAAGATGACTAATAAATAGCGATGCCAAAAATAGTAGCAGACGAACCATTCCAAGGTAAACGCAACGGACGGAGATGACATTAACTACTCATAACTGAATAATATTAACTACAACTATTATATAGATACACAAACAAATTAATTAATTATTCTAAACAATCAATAATTATCGAATATTTTTTTTGTTTTTGATTTTAAAAAATAAAATAAACTTAACATAAAAAGACAAGAAACGAGGTAGATAGAATTCGACAACAACAATAACAAAGTAATCATATGAAAAACTTAAAATGCCCAATAAAGCAAAGATGTTTTGAATTGTTTTCTCAGGTTATAAAATACCCGGAGATAATTAGATGTTTTTTAAAATGTACCCCAAGAAAAATAGTTTATTACTAAAGAATAATCGAGACGATAAACTTGAAGAAATGTACATAAAAACATGGTTTATGATATATTAAAAAGATGGCAGGGTGTTTTTATATTAGCTAATATTGAAAAGAAATGATCTGTAGTTATTAGGTGTTTCTAAATAGTTTACTAACCTGGTCACCAGCAATTATTTGTTCATAAGACAGGGAAGAAGCCACTGCGCCACTTACACAGGCAGCCATTTTCCTGACAAATTTAATTTACTGACTTACTTCCGCTTCCGCCTTCCGTAGATTTTTCTTATTGTTATGTCGTTAATAAGCAACTTATTATTGTCAAATAGATGGTATTTACTGTAATCTTGTTAGAAAGACATTAGGCGAGATAAGTAAAATATATTACTGGTCGAGTATATTATATACTTGCTATGAGGGGGGTGGTTAGGCTATATTAATACTGACTAGATATAGAATAGTTATTTATTAAGCGTTGCAGATACGAAGCCAGTTGTTATATGAAATGGAAATTTAGTTTTCGTAGCTCGATAATAGCAAAAGGTACAACAGATATTTTGCAATTTATAGTTTCAATGATACTACATCTTCCTATATTCTTTAGAAGGAACTCGTTCACTTTTTTGCATCGTCCAACATTATTAAAAGCTGTGTAATTGACATTAACATCACTTGAGATCGTCAATTATCGTCTTTTATAGATCGGTCTTCTGATCACCTGGGCTTGGTCTTCTGGTCTCCTGAGCCTGGTCATCTAATCTCCTGGGCCTGGTCATCTGATCTCAGGGACCTAGTCTTCTGATCATATGGGCCTGGTCATCTGATCTCCTTGTCCTGGTCTTCTGATTACCTGGACCTGGGACTGGTCTTAATTCTAATTTTACTGCACAACCACGCCTCGGAATATTTTTTTCTTATTTGTTCATTGTGCACTAGAAATATCCTCTTATTCTTTACTGTCAATGACGTATTTCTATCACTCTATACTAGATATTTAGTCTTTTCATGTATTGCACGAGATTTCGGCACATTCTGGCAATAACATCTGCCACTTTAGCCCTTTAGCATTTGCATTATTTTATATTTACTATTATATTTTCGTGGTAAAGGCTTTATCTCACATAATATCAAATCTATGAGATTTTAATATTATTTATTTTGAGAACAATACCTTATCATCAGTATGAGATGCCGGTTACAGCCAGTTAGAACAGAAAAAGGTGAGAGAATTCTGGCCAGATATGCTAAAGGGTAAAACTAATTATGAAGCTATGTAGGGTATTGTACCATATTTAGGCACATACCACCAATGACATATATCTGCCACTTTAAACTAGTTATCAAATTATGTAGTTTTGCACCAGATTAAGGAACATACTACCATTGACATTTCTACCACTCCATATTAGTTATCAAGCTGTTTGGAGTAGTGCACTAGATGACATATTTCTGCCACTTAATATTAGATATCAAGCTATGTAGGGTAGTGTACTACAAAGGAGCATAAAAACCACAAAAAAAAAACATTGTTATCAGACGTCTATTTTTTTTTATTTTTTTTTTATATTTAAGCTAGGAAAATATTTATTTCTTATTAGTTTGAAATGACAAACATAAATGCCATAGCTGTCAAAATTCAACACACACATACATATATCTCTATTGCTTAATTACATATTTCACAAAAAATTTAGAATCAAAACAAAATAAAATATCAAATCAACATTGTGTGAAGGTGTGCCAGAGCCTCACTCTCTAATACTTTTGGGGACAAGCCAACACACTGGCAGTATTACTGCAGAGTTTTCTTACTGGGTAGATAAATAAGCATCAAAAGATCCAAATTGCTTAACTTTAACTCCCATTTTCACAATCTATACCATTCTTCCAGACAGCCAAACCATTAAACATTGGATGATATGGTTGTGTCTTAAAAGGTTTACAATCTATCTTCTTATGCCATTCTAACATCTCATCACAGAACTCTGCAACATTTTCAGAAAACAATGTACAGAGAATACCATTAGTTTCAGAAATAGTATTTCATACCTACCAGTTATGTGTTATAGTCAAGTTATGTATGATAAATAAGTAATGTACCAGTATTTCTCAACACATCAATTCCAACAAAACCATGAAACATTCAGCACCAATTATGATACCATGGCTAGTTTCTTTCTCTAAAACAGCTTCAAACTTTCCCATCAGTTGGTTTAATCCTTTAGCATTTAAACCAGCCATATCCGGCCAGAATTCTTTCACCTCTTTCTCTTCAAACTGGCTGTAACCAGCAGCTGATACTGGTGTTAAGGTATTGTTCTCAAAATAAAGATCAAAACCTCATAGATTCGATATTATATGAGATAATTATGTGAAGTAAAGCCTTTTCTGTGAAAATATAATAAATATAGAGTAATGTAAATGCTAAAGGGTTAAGGCTAGCATTACAAGATTTGAGTTTAGGAGATCCTAGTTTTATCTAAAGGTTCTTAGGGATGATAATAACATCTCTTCCATGGTCCACTTGCATCTGCACTTGAATATTATTCAACTTAATTCAGGCCAAGAAGCTGACATTGCTGTTTCCAATGGTGAAAACATTGTTTGATTTTTGGTTACTATCAGCATTAACATCAACTTTGTGCAACTTCTCAAATATTTTTCTTGAAGACTGGCAGAGAAAGTGAAAATAAGTCTTCTTACAGATATTGCATGCCTTCAAAAAGACAGAACACTTTCCCACACATTGGGTATAGTGATAAAACTTATATATGACCATTGTCAATTCTTTTAGCATACTATTATTATTCTCAGTAGAAACCAAAGTCAAATCATTTAAACCGGCCATATCTGGCCAGAATTCTCTCACCTCTTTCTGTTTAAACCAGCTGTAACTGGCCATTCATACTGATGTTAAGGTATTGTTTTCAAAATAAATAATACCAAAATCTCATAGATTCAATATTATGTGAGCTAAAGCCTTTACCATGAAAATACAATAGTATATATAGAGTAATGTAAATGTTAAAGGGTTAAAGTGCTGAATATGGCTAACACAGCGTAGCAGCAATATTCCCCGAAACTGCATGTGGTTAACTGATAATTTTTTTGTGTACATCATTTAGTACTACATCCCTAAATAATACTATAATTGGTTAGGGGTGTTTTGTGAAAGCTAGTACAATGTAAATTACTGTATTTCTATATGAACTAATGATGTAGCCTCTATGTGCTCACTCTGCTGGTTAGAAATAGCAAATCCCACATCTACTATTTCCCAAATCCCACCCTACTATTTTAGAAAAAGGTCACATTCAATAATGTTATTGTAGATACTGTGGCAGAAAGAAAACATGGGATGGCCATGAATGGAATGCTTTTCATCATAGTCTTTTCGCGATTAAAGTTGACATGAGGCATAACAACATGTCCATAACTTGAGTAAATAAGTGTGTCAGAATTTTCCCGAAAAACCACTTAATTTAATTCATTAAATAAAAATCATGTAGATCAGTATTGAAGCTGTTTAGCTCCAGGTCAGCACTAATTGAACAGGTCTATGATTAAAGGCTTTCCAGTATGATAATCTCGTCTTATCTTTTAACGGTTAAGTCTATCAAGGACTATATGTTTTTTTTTTATTAGTCAGGCTGTTTGATATCTATTTTTCCATCTTTTTTTCATTTGTTACTTTTTTTTCTAGATCAAAAAATATTTTATTTCGAAATACTCAAATATATTCCTAGGATAAAACATTAAGGAGTAAAGAAGGGCAGATCTGGCTATATGGGAAAGTAGAGGAAAGGACTATAAATGTCATGAGAGGAAAAGGAGGGGGAAAGCAAGGACTTTAGGGACACAGAAGAAAAGGAAGCACTGAGCCTAGGACGCGGCAAGTATGCGGTAGATTGACAAAATCGTTAAAGCGCTGAACATAAACACCTTGTGGTATTTAGTTACAGCCCTTTATGTTTTAAATTCAGATCCTACCGAAGTCAACCCCGTTTTTCATCTTTTTTTTGCGGAGGGAGGGATAATGACATATCGATCAAATTCTGAAGTCGATTAATAAATATTCCTACGTCTACCGAATTATATAACCGAAGAAAGAAAAGAAACGACACGAACTGTTATCGATTGGTTACGTCAGCAAGGTATAGCCTCGCTTAGGTTGTGCTATTATCAGTTAAAACACGTGGTGGCAATTACGAAATCTAGTTGTTATATTTACTTCTTTTTAACGAAAGACAACACTGTTTAGTTTGTGATGCCAGAAGTTTGTGTTTCTGTGAGGTGACAATTTTTTTAAATGCTGTTGAGGGAAACAATGTTCGTTACATTGTAATGAGACCTTATGTAATTTTCAAAATAATACGGGGTTCAAAGAGATAAAGAGAGGCAGAGTGATTTCTAACTTAAAGCACATCCACGAACTTCGATTATATCGACCGAAATACTTGCTAATCAACGCGTTTGTCAAGAAAGTCACAGAATTTTCTTTTGGACTTTTCTTTTTACAAGACAAGATTGAAACGGTAAAAGAGAGAAAAAAATAAAAAAGAATCAACCTCAATACTTGGCAGGTACTTTATTTATCTATCCTAAAAAGATGAAAAGCGAAGTTTTCCTCGGCGGGATTTATACTCAGCGAGCGAGAACAAACAATGCAATATTTCTATTTTACACTCAAATAATCATTCAACTTCTCTACATTGACATGTATTTTGTTCTATTATTTTATATTAGCATACTTGAAGTTTATTTACATATCATAAATATTGAGCTTTAAAGTCTAGTAAAAATTATTAGTTAAATTTGGATTACTTCCGTGGTGATCGACCTCCTCGGGGGTGGTGGGTGAAAAGTCTGAAGCCCCCCCCCCCCCCATTTCCCGGAGAAAAAAAGTCTTTGCAGTATGTTCGGATGCAAGATAAATTAGTAGCACACAATGAAACCGAAGGAAAAAGAAATGGTAAAGAAAACTCGGCGTTCCGGGAGAAAACGTCCTTAGGACCATATTAGGAGGTAAGTTTAATTGATAGAGGACCATATTAGGAGGTAAGTTTAATTGATAGAGGACCATATTAGGAGGTAAGTTTAATTGATAGCGCACGAAAAAATATATATACGAAGAAAACACCATTCCCCATTGAAGTCGGTGGGGGATGTCTTTCTATAATAATACCGATTTTTTTTTTAAATCCAAATGTAGATTCCTTTAATATGGTCACCAAAACAACCTTACAGATGTGTATTCCTTTCATACGGGGTCGATAAAATAAAGTACCAGTAATGTATTGAGTAATTGCAGGCCTTGTGCCAAAAGTAGAAACAATTATTTCAGAGTTGTACTTATTTGGTGACTTGATCTGAGACCGTTGCATTCACTTTTCATTTATTTCTTAGTAGTTCAGTCTATTATGAAGGTACCTGACTTGTCTCAAATCATCCCTCCCAACTCATGCCAACATGGAGCAGTGAACGTAAAAACAATGATGATATATACAGGGTGTCCTCCCAAAATGTATACACACTTCAACAGCATTCTAATAAATATTGCCTGTACAGGTAATCAAAGTGTATACATTTTGGAGGGACACACTGTATATAAATTATTGTTCTCTATTTTTTCCCTATAAAATCTTGTTTTTTCCTTGTAAAATATCATGCTTGAAACTTAGCTCTGGTTTTTTTTGTTTGTTTTTTCTACAGAACTGTACTGAGAATTTCTGCTTTGCTTTTAAAGAAACCATTATACTGTGATATTTTAAATGTTCTAAGGATATTTAACCATGAAATCCCCTCATCAATGCAAACAGAAGAGGAAGTTGTATAAGTGTGAAAATTGTGGAAATACTATCTCTGTGGATTCTGACACCTTGGTACCAAAGCAAATAACCAACACTGTTATATCCAACAATCTTTTATTGTGTGGAGTTTGTGGTAAATCATTCCCTCCATGTAGACTTTTATTATCAAAAGATCCACTGAAGAAGAAGAAAGCAATAAGCTGTTATGGAATTTGTTGGAAATCTTCCTTCAAAACTAAAGAGTTATCCTACCACCAAAGACTTCTCAGAAGTGATAAACTGTTTTACTGTAGAATCTGTGGAAAAGCCTTTATCCAAAACTGTGATTTAACCAGACACATACAGATTCACACTGGAGAGAAACCTTACCGTTGTGAAATTTGTGGTAAAAATCTATCTCGTAAAAGCACGCTAATTGAACACAAGTGGAATCACACAGGGGAGAAACCATTCCAGTGTGAAATTTGTGGTGAAAGATTCACTCGAAATAGTTCTTTATCAATGCACAAAAAGAAGCATACTGCTGGTAAACATTATCAGTGTGATGTCTGTGGCAAAATATTCATTCAAATTAATAGTTTATCTTGTCATAAACGTCTTCACACTGGAGAAAAACCATTTCATTGTGAAATATGTGGCAAAGTTTTCACACAAAGTAGTGACTTGACACGTCACAAACGTATTCATACAGGAGATCAACCTTACTGTTGTAAGATTTGCAAGAAAACATTTTCTCAAAATAGCAGTCTTATACGACACAAACGTATTCACACAGGGGAGAAACCATATCACTGTGAAATTTGTGGCAAAACATTCTGCCAAAATAGTGATTTATCTTCGCATAAGCGTAGCCACACAGGCGAAAGGCCATACTTTTGTGAGATCTGTGGTAAAAACTTCTCTGTAAGTAGCCATTTATCTCGCCACAAAAGGGTTCATACAGGAACAAAACCATTGTGAGGATTCTTAAAATAAGATAATAAATAGTTATAATAAACTATTTTCTACTAAATGGAAACAGTATGCATAAGCAGTACAGACTAGCTGCAGAGCAACAATCTTTTTAGACATGGCAGGAAAGACTGAAACAATGCTACATCAGATACATTCACACCAACATTTGTGACCACCACAAATAAAGGACCCAGGCTGGCCACCACTGACACCTATCCAAATGTCATATCAGCAGCCACCACTGACACTCCAAATGTTACACTAGTGCTACTACTAAATGTCAAAGGCCTGGTAAAACTTACCAGCCTGAATAAAATCCTCCACAAGCAATCAAGCAATATGCATGGTACTAATTAAAATGCACTGACAGCTTAAATTTCCACAAAGCTAACTGGAAAAGGATTCAGGAGGAAATCAAGCAAAACTGGACCGACTGTCTCTGTGGAAGATGTCAACATGCATTTGTAAATTCAATTTCCCAAATAAAATATATAAAAGTTATAATTTATTAACTGATGTTGACTTGTTTTGTGATTTATCAATTTTCATATGCCATAAATATGAGAAAGCTTACTATCTTCATACTTATGTTCGTTTTTCCACACTTGTTTGTCTGTGTGTATATATATATATATATATATATATATGTCATCACTATCATCGTCATCATTGTTTAACGTCTATTATGGGTTATACAGGCTATCATTATGGGACCAGATTCACGAGGAAATCAAGCAAAACTGGACCGACTGTCTCTGTGGAAGATGTCAACATGCAGTTGTAAATTCAATTTCCCAAATAAAATATATAAAAGTTATAATTTATTAACTGATGTTGACTTGTTTTGTGATTTATCAATTTTCATATGCCTTAAATATGAGGAAGCTTACTATCTTCATATTTATGTTTGTTTTTCCACACTTGTATGTGTGTGTATATATATATATATATATATATATATGTGAAGGCGCGTGGCTGAGTAGTTAGAGAATTGGATTCGCAATTGTGAGGTTGTGAGTTCGATTCACGGACCAGGCGATGCGTTATGTCCTTGAGCAAGACACTTCATTTCACGTTGCTCCTTCTACCTGGAGTTGCGACCGATAGATAGTATTAGCAATTGGAAAGACCAACGGAAACATTGTTTCCTCGGTCCGATTTGACGAAAGTCGATCGACTAAAAAAAATAAAAAAAAAAAAATATATATATGTCATCACTATCATCGTCATCATCCTTGTTTAACGTCTATTATGGGTTATACAGGCTATCATTATGGGACCAGACAAGTCAGGTGACCATGTCTTGCTTATACAATCTGTTTTGAGTTTGGTTTTCTAAGGCTGGATGCCCTTCCAAACACTTTCCAAGATGCTTTTTGACATGGCCCCAGCACAACCATCTTACAAGATATATACATAATATATGTGTGTGTATGTCTGCCTAACAGTTTACTTAAGCTTGTATTGACACTATTTAAAGAAAGCAGTGACATTTATTTATGTCCTACATCAAACAATATATCCTGCAGCTTAGCAATACAACAAAGGTCATTAGTATATATCATACTTAAGAACAAAGTATGGGTTGACATCAGAAAGAGCAGCTTGCCATGAAATTTTTTTTTAAATGACGTTTTTATGGCCAGTATAGTATATATTGCTAATGTTAGCTGAACTGCTATACTGCGAGTCATATTGTTTTTGGTAGATTTCTGTAATGTCATGACTGGGATTTTTATAAACAGTATCTAGCATACATTACCCTATATATATATATATATATATATATATATATAAAAGGTGTCCCAAAAAAATGTTTTCACACTTTTATTAGAATGCTGTTGAAGTGTATATACATTTTTGGGGACACCCTCTATATATATATATCATCATCATCACCGTTTAACATTTATCTTCCACACTAGCATGGGTTAGACGGGTTTGTCCCATTTAGAGGCAAGTTGGGTAGGGTGACTGTGTCTCCCTCATAGGACTTTCTGGCTGGTTGTCTACTGCTGGATACCCTTCCTAATTCCAACCACATTTACAGTGTGTGCTGGGTGCTTTTTGTCGTGACACCTACACAACCACTTTACAGTGTGGGCTAGATGTTTTGCATGACCTGCTAAAAGTAACAACCAAATCTCCCTCAAATATCACTCTACTCTCTTAAGACTAAAAAAAAAGAAAAAAGAAAGCCACATTGAATAGATAGTGTAGCTATCAATATACATAAAAATATGGAACAGTTAAGGTGGAAACACTTGATATGTTTACTCAATCAGCACTGACCTAGGGCTAAACACCAACATTTCCTAGGAAGCTAGACACCCAACTGAAGGAGGTAGACATAACCTACAACTTGAATCATACAAGCAGCTGGCTTAGATTATAACACTTCACTCTGACAGCAGTTTAATGACTTCATGTAAATATATTTGTTCATTGTTGTCTGGATTATATAACAAAACAGCTTTGTGTCTTTCTTTCTTTTTCATGATGTGACTTCTCTTTCATTGTTTCTTCCTCCTCTTCCCCTCTACTGGTTGGACAAGAAAAGATTCACAATTATATTCATACACACACACACATTATATGTGTATATAGATATATATGTGTATACATTATATATATATAGATAAGTTTATCCCGTGTTCAACCGGGGGTAAATACAGTAAGTAAGGTACTCAATACAAAGCAGAGTATAAATATTTAATATAAATAATAATAATGAGATTATTGTGTAAAGTGCTCAGGTGCACTACAACTTGTCAAAGGTGCATGTATAGTACATAGAATAACATACAAATGTCAGGGAAGTGAATAGTGTATGAGTCATGATATACATGTGTGTATGTGTATGGAGAGGGAACATTAGGTGTAGTGTTGGCGAATCTCGGGAAGAATGGAGGTTTTGAAGGATGCAGTGTCTCAACAGCTAACAACTGACGCAGGCAGTTTGTTCCATGCTTCAGCAACTCTGAGCGTGGTGAAAAAATGTTTCCGAAAGTCATGGGAACTGTGTTGTTTTCTGATTTTGTGGGCATGCCCACGTGTGTTAGAGACATGGAAATCAAAAAGGTATTCAGGGTTGTTGTTGGCAAGATGGTTAATAATTTTGTGGGTGTTTTGAGCTTCAATGTATCCATGCCCAGGGAAGCAAGGCGTTCAGTGTATGGTAGATGCCTGATGGAGGGTATTCGCTTGGTTGCACATCTCTGAACAGTTTCCAGGTGATCAATGTTCTGAGCAAGATAGGGGTTCCAGACTGGTGATGCAAATTCTAAGTGTGGCCACACCATAGCCATGTACAGCCTTAAATAGATAGCTGGAGAGTGGCTGACAAAGATCTTGCTGAATGATGCTAAGATACCCTCGGCCCTCTTGACGATTTTAGAGACGTGCTTTGTCCAATGCAAATTGCTGCTGACCGTAATGCCCAGGTCACATTCACAAGAAGATTTCTTGATATTAGTGCTGTGGAGGGAGTATGTGGACGCTGGGTTTTTACTCCCAAAATGCATGGTGGTACACTTGTCCACAGCTAGCTTGAGTTGCCAGTCTGAGATCCATTGTTGCATTGTGTCCAGGTCAGACTGCAAGCAAGATCTATAGTGTTCAGGATCTGTCCTTTTTATCTCAAGGTACAGCTTGATGTCATCTGCGTACTTTAATACTGTGACATTCTTTAAGTTGGCGTCTATGTCATTAATATATGCCACAAACAAAAGGGGACCAAAAACAGATCCCTGTGGTACACCAGAGGACATCTCATATGGTGAGGAATGCTGCCCCGGAACCGTGACTACCTCTCTTCGACCGAGAATGAAGGACTTCAACCAGTTAAAAAGATCATCCTTCACACCCATATATCAGTTTCCTGATGATTTCTCACAAATGAAACAGTTCTAGACCTGTAGAAGCTTTTCTATATGTAAATATATATATATGAGAGAGAGAGACATGTAAAATCTTGACTGCGCTACAAAGCTTGTGTGTTCAATATTGAGTGCACCCATGATCAGTTGTCTCCCCACCGCACACTCTCTGTCTCTCTGTACATATGTATATATATATATATACACAGTACATATATATATATACACAGTATGTATATATATATACACAGTATGTATATATATGTATATATATATATATATGTCAGGTCACCAGTTGGTGCTACTGGTAACATGTATCCCAGTACAACCTGACCCATGGTCGGGTCGTTGGCGACTAAACTGGCAACCCCACCAAGGTTTCTTGGTGAGGAGGGTGACTTTGGACATCCTGCAGGACTAAAAACAAAACCTGTCAAAGGGCAAAGGAGCTCTTAAGAGTCAATGGCCATCCCAAATCACCGGGAGAGATGACCCCTTAGCCTTTGTCAAGGCAGAATTCTAGGAGAAGGAAAACTCTGATATAACACCTGCAACTCTGATGGTATCCAATTATGTTGACTTGTTCTTCTTTTTGGTAAATATCATCTTGGTTAAGAGAGTGGGACTGGCTTTGTGCAGTGCCTTTGCTCACTATAAAAGCTTCATGACACAGGCATTGCTTTATATCTGGAGATCTCTCTGCACTTGTCGTCACATGGTACCATGGGCCCAGCACTATGTGTCAATAATTGTCACAAGTGTAGTGTTTGTACCAGAGTTTTCAAGTCACTGGCTGGACTAAAAAGTCACACTCATTCAGCGCATCGATAGGGATTCTCCAGTGGTTCTACTACATGGAGATAAAGTAGTGGCCGTACTCGAAAACAAGTTGGCAGCCACCATATATATATATGTATATACAGTATGTATGTAAAAATTTGTCGATCGACTTTCATCAAATCGGACCGAGGAAACGATGTTTCCGTTGGTCTTTCCAATTGCTAATACTGTCTATCGGTTGCAACTCCAGGTAGAAGGAGCAACGGGAAATAAAGTGTCTTGCTCAAGGACATAACACATCGCCTGGTCCACCAAACGAACTCACAACCTCACGATTGCGAATCCAGTTCTTTAACCCATCAGCCACACGCCTTCATATATATATATATATATATATATATATATATATTTTTTTTTTTTTTTATACACTGTACACACACACACATATAGTGTGTGCGTACTGTGTTGGTATATATAAATATGACTAGTCAATCACCTGCTTTAACAACATTTTGAAAACTATGGTGAGATGAACAACTGATGTTGCTGAACAATCACCTGTTATGAAATGTTTTAAGTTTCATGAACTGTATCAACTTAGTAATCAAAGCACTGTTCATACAATGTTAGTGTGTGTGTGTGTGCAGTGGTGTTTGTGCATGTGTTGTATTAGTAAGTTGTCTAGTGTAGAGTTGTATATTTGAAGCTATATGTAAGTCTGTCTGTTCAACATTTAAGTACTATATATATCATCATCATCATTTAACGTCCATCTTCCACGCTAGCATGGGTTACTTGTCAAAAATTATTAGAGTTAAATTCTAACGCATCATATTTTGACATTTGATTGAGTGTATGACTAATCTCTCCTCTCGTTTTTTTTCTTTTCTCTTATTTTGCCTTTCTTTTATTTTAATATAACATCATTTGCTTGTTGAACTGTTAAAGTGTCAAACCATATTTACTTGTGTATAAATGACACCTTTTACCATGAAAAATATACCATGAATAAACAGCCCACCATTTATCTACAATATCTCAATTTAAAATATATAGGGTGTTGTATGTAAAATGTAGGTGTGACTTACCTGCTGGTGTGACTTATACACGCATATATACAGTAATTCTGTATGCATGCTAGTGGCTATCACTTCAAGTTTGAAATAAGATATATATTATAACAATTGCACTACAGTATGCTAAATTGTTCTAAAATTAGTGCAAGTTTCATCTAGAATGACCATGGGCAAGAGAAAACCAAGATGTTGTTGGGGAGGATTTTATATGAATGATAATGGCTGTTGTCTTCCCATTTACAGATACACACTGAAACTAAACTGTGTAGGCATCTTACTAGCTGATAAGTGATATATATATATATATATATATATATATATATATATATATGAAAAAGTTTAACCCCGACAGCAGAGCTGAGTGTGTGTGTGTGTATTGTTTTAGCGCAAAATAAAGTGCATATATATATATATAAATATGCATATATATATATATATATATATAAATATGCATATATATATATATATATATATATATATATATATATATATATATATATAATGTGTGTGTGAGAGAGAAATTCTTTCAAATTCAATATAGTTTTAGTACGAGTTGTCTCCCATTAACTTTTTTATTGTTGATGAATGGATTTAGCTTTGACGTTCAGTATAGTGCAACTACAATTGTTTTGATGATTTAAAACGGTGGCAAATAGCATCAGATTTTGAAGATATAAAACAAAGGACATTTATAGAATAAAATGGCGAATTGAAGATAGCGAGTTTGGCTTTTAGACCTACCCCATTATTACACCAGCTCCAATAATTCTTACATTTAATTCAGTCTCCTGTCCTCCATCACGCCTGAAAATAGCCCAGAGGTGCTTGAACTACGTGGTGCACCTGAGCACTGTACACACGTTTTCATTATTATTATCATGTTCCAATGGCAATGGATTGGCAGTATCGGTAGAGAGTCGGACACCATGCTTTGCAGCATACAGTTACGGTCCTTTACAGTCCGAGTTCAAATCCCGCCAGGGTTAACCTTGCCTTTCATCCTTACGGGGTCGATAAAATAAAGTACCAGTGATGCACTGGATAATTGCTGGCTTTGTGCCAAAAGTAGAAATAATTATTGTCGTAGTAGTAGTGGTCAATCTGTCAGGCAGACATGGCTGGCTGTCTGGCTGTGTCGGTGGTCGAGAAGGTAGAAGCCAGTAAGGGCCAGCAGAGAGAAAGGATAAAAGGTCTACAGATGCCTACATCGTTATCACTTGCTGACTGCTGCTTCGGGTCTGTGTTTGGGTTTCCTAAGTCATTGTATTTATAATTAGTGCTAAAGTTAGAAGGATGTGTATATGAGGTTGATTTATGATCAGCCATGTGGATATTGTCTCCCCAAAAGCTGGGGTCACAGGTCAAGTGAAATGTATGTTTATCATCGTTGACCTGATAAGACAACGATAGAGAGTCCCAGAGGCGAGAAACCTTAGATTCGGTTTCGAATCTTCGCCGGTAAAACATAGGAGTATTCCGTTATAATCGTTACCACAAAACCACGCACCTTCCCACAGTTTCTGTCTGTCAAAATACACTCACAAAGCTTTGGTCTATGAAAATGCGACGCAGTGAGGTCGAACCCGGGACTATATGGTTACGAATTGACTTTAATCATACAACAATACCTGCCTTATGCTAAACATAGACATCCATTATATGATTGAAAGGGAAACACTAAAGCGATTTCGTGTTGCTTTTCTTAAGTTCATACAAGGGTTTAAGACCAATATTATTAGTTATGTAATAACATGCGACGAAAATTTCTGTTTGTCCGAGATATAGCATTGATTCTTAGCGTAGACGACAGCGCCAATGGAATCGTCCACTTACAGCTCCGAATTTATATAATTTCTTGCAGATTGTTTGCTTCAGTTAATGATTGTTTCCACCAAGCCAGTTCAGCAATCTGCTTGAAGTTATTAGGTATTACTAATAGGTATGGGCGTGAATTTTCTTTTAAAATCTTAATATTCTAGACATGAAGTATTTATACTTGTTTATAGATTTTCCTATTTCTTCAAAATAATATATTCTAGTTATTTGATATAACGAAATACTCCTATGTTTTACCGGAGAAGATTCGAAACCGAATCTGAGGTTTCTCGCCTCTGGGACCACACATTATTGGAAGGTTCCACCATTGTCCTGTCAGGACAACGATGATAAACATACATACTACTTGACCTGTGACCCCAGCTTCCTGGGAGACGATATCCACATGGCTGATCATAAATCAACCTCATATACACATCCTTCTAACTATAGCATTATTATAAATACAAGGACTTGAGGAATCTATCGGCCAGAGAGACCGAAGCAAGCAGTCCGTGTTAAGGTTCATGATGTAGCAGACCTTTTACTCTCTCCTGGCCTCACTGGTTCTCACCTTATCGGCCACAGACACAGCAGTCCTTGAGACGAATAATGTATTCTAAGAACACAGACAGACAGACAGACAGAGAAAGTTCATATTGTTTACATTCTACGCTCATTCTATTCTTCTGTCTCACTGTGATATTGTAACGTATTAATACATACATTCATGCTAGTTCGTAGAAGCTCGTCAGCTAATCAATGTAGGGATAATTCATGTCATAAATATTATTACTCGATGTTGAAAGTGAATATTGTTGTTATAAAATAAATGTTGTTAACAACTCAATCATGGCATTATTCTTTTCATCAAACACCCATCTTCAGAATAACATTTTATCCACTACATTGACAAACTAACGAATTGATTCTGTGGTTTATCTATTTATTTTTTATTTAAAAAAAAATTATATATATTTAAAAAGGAAATGGAAAAATGCCACACAACTGCCAAATGTTCGTCAGATGAGTTACAACTGTTTAATCCGATAAATGAAGATGAAGACAACACATGTATCTCGATTGAAAAAGCAAGAAAACCGTTCAAATTTAAGTTCGGTAACCAGTTGTATATCTACAAGAAAACCCACAAGCGTTTAAAAATTCATCGTTGTAAAATGTGCACTAGATCGTTTGTCAATCCACTAATGTTGCAGTGTCATATGCGAAAACACTTTAATCAAAGTATGTTACATTTGGATTTCTTATGGTAAATATTTTATTTATCAACGCGTATTCATTTACAAATTCCCGAAACTATATCTGTATACGTTTCAGAACTGGGGATGATTTATCTTGCTATATTATTGGTCTCATTGGTACATCTACTATTTCTAAATATTGTGGTAAAGAGTTAAGCCGGAAAGATCGGTTGACCTTACAACATTCCGATTCACATAAAGCTTTGACATTTCAAACATGTGGTGTATCTTTTAGTAGTCAACATCACTTAACCGAGTTATATAAAGTGTATCGCAACTAACAATAACTGCTTATTAGTACTGCATTATAAATTCGTAATCTTTAATTACTACTACACGCTTACCCCTACAACTGTTCCAAATGACTCTCAGATTTAACTTCTAATAACCAATACCATTGTTATTATTAACTGTCAAGTGCGTACATGCTTTGCAGCATATAGTTACGTCCCTTTACGTTCTGAGTTCAAATCCCACCGAGGTTAGTTTTACCTTTCATCTTTACGGGGTCAATAAAGGGAAGTACCAGTAACGTACTGGATCGATTCAATCGACTTTTCCTCTCCCCCAACAAATTGTTAGCCTTATGCCTTCTAAATGAGAAACAATTATTAGGTGTCAAGTAAATTAAAGTGATTTTTACATTGTGTGTGAAATACGTGGCCATCCATACATGCATATGTAGTTACAGTAGTCACCTTGATACTAAATCAGAAGCGAATGTCAATGTCCAATTGTTATAATAAAAATTAACATTGATATTGTTCATTATCTTTAGTAAAACACAGGCTAAATATTAATTTTCCAATTGTGAGGTTCCTAGCAATAGTTAATTGTATTTATTATGTGTTTATATTTTCATTCTGAAAGAATTGTGAACAATTTAGAACCCTCTAGGTTGTCCAGAAGCGACGGCAAAAGACCTGACGGCCTTACCCTGTGCCCCTGGTCGACAGGCAGGTGCCCCTGGTCTGAGACGTCACTGTTAGTGACTCTTTTGCTCTCTCACACATCCTGGATGCTGCGGTTAGGACGAGAACCACAGCTTCTGCAGCCGAGCGGAGTAAGACCCTCAAATACTCTGATCTGTCGGCCAGCTACATTTTTGAGCCTGTGGTTTTCGAGACATTTGGGGGAGTCGGGCCGCTGACTGCGAGGTTCCGCTTTTCACTGGCGGCTCGCCTAATAGAGGTAACTGGCGAATCTCGCGAGGGCGCTTGGTTGTTCCAGCGCATTAGCCTCGCTATTACCCGAGGTAACACTGCGAGTGTGTTGGCTTGCCTCGCGACGTTGCTGTCTTTTGCTCTGGTGTTGGCTCAGTTCACCCCTTCCTTTACATTTTCTTTAATATTAAAAGAATATATCTTTCTGAAAGAGTCGCGAGCAATTTATGTTATCTAAGCATTTGTAATGTTATTTATGTATATTTTTACAACTGTGAATAAAATATTTGTGTGAAAATATTTATAGCAGGCATGGGCAACCTTTTTTGAGCGGTAGGCCGCTTAGGATGTGGCTCAACATAAGGCGAGCCGCATTACAAAAAAAAAAAAAATCAAGGCAATTTAGAAATGTGTGCCGTTCAGATAACCAAATGGACTGCAGTCTGGCCACGACCGATTTATAGTGTCAATTTTTCATAAACACCGTTTTAATAAAAAAAAAAAAAGGGTTAAATAACTGTTTCTACTTTAGGCACAAGGCCAGCAATCACCCAGTGCATTACTGGTACTTTATTTTATCGACCCCGTAAGGATGAAAGGCAAAGTCAACCTCGGCGGGATTTGAACTCAGATCATAAAGGGACGTAACTATGCTGGAAAGCATGGCGTCCGACCCTCTACCGATACTGCCAATCCACCGCCAAAAAAGGTTAAATAACACCTTCCTGTCATGAATATAAATGTTGGAGAGGGTAGACCCTGATATAAAAACATACGTGATAGTCACGACTGGAACGTCTTTGATCCTGTGTGCGAGATAAGAGTTGATCTGGTGCTAAGCAACAGCAGCAACAAGCATACATGCGCGCAAATACAAGTATGCTCACGAACGTACACTCAACCTCACACATAAACACAAAATAAACCAATTTTGTTTCTTTATTTATACCACAAATGTTAAGCTCCCTAGAACCAGGTTTTACCAAAAGAAAGAAGAGAAGAGATCAGCCAGTGTTTCAATTATGCCTCACGGCTATGCTACTATATTTTGGCTTTGCTGAAAATAGATTTGGCTCCAATCTCATGCATGAGCGGTCAGCATTAGAAAGGGTTGCTAGCAAGCTTGCTCAATGGAAATTTCCATTTATAATTTATTTCTGTGGAATGTCAATCAACATCTCGTTCGACAGGAATTCCAGCCGTAACTATCACAACTATTCTAGCCAGTATATTCAGCTATTTAAACAAAAAAAAAAAAAAAAAAAAAATCCTATGGCAAGTTTGTTGAATATCATTAGGTTTTTTTGTTTGTTGTGTTTTTTTCCACGACAACCGAATTTACTTTTATTACTGTTGTTGAGGCAGAATCTTGCCAGTTTCCTCGGATTTAAGGAATTTTACTTATTTTTACGGGAGCATTTGAAAGAATTTTTGGTAAATTTATAGACATACATCCCTCTCGATTTAAGTGGGAATCGATTTTGTGTGTGTGCGTTATCAACTAATCTGACCGCCAAACATACCGCAATTGACTTTTCTCCTGGGAAAACAGAGGGGGGGGGGGTGGTGCGGGTATGACCTTCGGACTTCTCCCACCTCATTGTTTTCTTTACCATTTATTTTTTGTTTGTTTTTCGTGTTTTGAACTCAGAACGAAAAGGGCCATAACTCTATGCTGCAAAGCATGGTGTCTGACGCTCTACCGGTTCTGCCAATCCACCTATAATAATTGTTTCTACTTTTGGCGCAAGGCCAGCAATTATTCCAGTGTATTACTGGTACTTTATTTTATCGACCCCGTAAGGATGAAAAGCAAAGTTAACCTCGGCGGGGTTTGAACTCAGACCGTAAAGGGGCGTAACTCTATGCTGCAAAGCATAGCGTCCGACCCTATACCGATACTGCCAATCCACCTATAATAATACCAGAGATTTAGCTGCTATTTCTAGTATGAGGTTGAGCGACTGCGAAGGTGGGGTGGGGGCTGAGGAAGAGCAATTGTCACGCTCTGATTCTACCAGAATCTACAGAATAATAGTCGTTCGCAGTTATTCAGCTGACTATTTGCAGAGCGTAGGTTTTGCTTGAACAATCTGTGAACAACAGCCACTATTTCCCCCTCACAATTACGAATGTTAGTAGCATAGCTAATGCAAAGAGAACAAGAACAAAAATTAACAAAAAAAAAACAAAAAAAACTGTACTGGACGGGAAATGATCAATAACAATCGATGACTAATATTATTTTGATTCTTTTGGTAAGAATAGGACAAACTTCGGTAATTTCAGTCATATCAAACTTCTTCAGCAAAGCATAGTCTTTGTCAAAGTAGTGATGAAGAACCAGTCAGTAAATGCCCACTTGTTGGCATAGAAAAATAGATGTGTTCTATGAATAAATTAGTAGCTTTGCAACTATTAAGTTCTTAAAATCGTTTTAGGTAAGGCAATACAATGCAACTGAAAGATCAAGGGGAGGGGACGGGGTGTGAAGTAAGACAAAACAAATCATCAGTATCCCTGACTGCATTATTCAAATGTGTCTTTTGTGTTAAGAGAATAGGGTGTGAACTTAGGGAAGATCTAGCCACTGTCTATAGTAGGTCGATCGACCTAGAAGATGTTACCTTGTTTTTCTTGAGTAAATATTTCTCGTTATTTTACCCAGGGTCAACACTGATTGAGCCTCTATGATCAAAGTCATCCCACTTAAGACTGATTGGTTCTTTTTTTTAGAATATTTAGGACTACGCCATTAATGTGTTATTTGTTGTTGCTACTGAATTTATAACATATTGTGCTCATTCACAAAAAAATGTATATCTCTCTAGTCATATACAATATACAGTAATGGTTAGATTATACTTTGCTGATGAGGCATAATAATACCGAAACATGTTGGGAACTGCCACCGTATTGCTAAAGATCAAGTCACTTCTCATTACATTTGATACTTAATTAAATATAATTTATAAAAATTTCGATGTTGTATCCCATTGTCTTTTATTTATTTATTTTGGGGCCAAAATTATTTATTTAGATAATGTTTGTTCTCATTATTTGGAGGCAAAGTTAACCTCGGCGGGATTTGAACTATGGTCCGAGTTCAAATCCCGCCGAGGTTAACTTTATCTTTCATCCTTACGGGATCGAAAAAAATAAAGTACCAGTAATACACTGAGATAACTGCTGGCCTTGTGCCAAAAGTAGAAACAATTATTTGGCAGTATCAGCAGAGGGTCGGACGCCATGCTTTGACGCATAGAGTTACGTCCCTTTATGGTCTGAGTTCAAATCCCGCCGAGGTTAACTTTGCCTTTCATCCTTACGGGGTCGATAAAATAAAGTACCAGTAATGCACTGAGATAATTGGGATAATTGCTGGCCTTGTGCCAATAGTAGAAAATTATTAAGAGTGTACTCTGAGGTTTCGAATAATCCCCTCCCCCGCTTATTAATTTTTCATATTTTTTCCACCCTACCCCGCCCTTATTCCCCCGCTATTGCTAATCTATTCCTGGCGAAATGTTATTTTAAGTGGTAGCATTCCTGCGATAATAAATTTTCTTTATGCATTAAAAAACATTATACATGACCAAAAAAGTACATTACTAGAAATCCCATGTTAAAAAATATGTAAACTAAACGACTAATTCTGGTTTTAAAAAAATCAACAGAGACAACCTAGAAAAATTACTGATTTTCCACACACACACACACCGCTTATTCCAACCCACCCCTATTATTCGGGAATGTTATTAAACTAAGAATATTTAATTAAAATATAGGAATGGACTTTCGACGATGAGTATTCCTGTTGTTTGATCATAAAATTAACATGTAAGTGGCTGAGCATTTCATAGACACGTATATCCTTAATGTAAATTCTCAGGGAGATTCGGCGTGGCACAGTGTTGGTTCTTTGAATTACAGGTAATGTCCATCTGATGATCTTCCAAACAGCTTTCGTTTAACCAATTTCATTCACACGGTATGGATCATCCCGAAGCTATGGTCAATGACACTTGCCCATAATGCCACGGAGAGGAAACGAACCCGAAACCCCATGATTGCGAAGCGAACTTCTTAGCCACGGTCATGCTATGTCCTGAGTTTAATATAGACAGTATGGTATAAACGATATTGGTGCTCCAGCTGAGTCGCAACTCATGGCTGGAACAGGTAAAAAGAGTAAAAATATATATCGGGTATATTCCCACTTCACTATTATCTCGACGGGATAAGGTCTGAGTTCAAATGCCGTCGAGGTTAACTTTGCCTTTCATCCTTACGGAGTCGATAAAATAAAGTACCAGTAATGTACTGGGTGTTTCCTGGCCTTGTACCAAAAGTAGAAACAACTATTATTTAAGTCTATTGGAAGAACCGTCACAGTATCAGACATAATACCTTTTGGTATTTCGTTAAGCCTCTGTTATGAAGTCGAGTTTCGCCGGTATTGATTTAGCCTTTCGTTCTTCCATAATCGATAAAATAAAATACCAGTCAATCATGTACTGATCTGAACTAATCCATTATAACTGGTTCAAAATTTCACTGTTAGAAACCATTATTTAATAAACAGAAAGTGACATAGGTTTATTTATACGAAAGTAAACAATTACTCAAGGAAAAAAAACTGCCAGCTCGGTTAGTTTGTACTTTAGTGTTTGTTGGTCGTAGCTTGTGACAGCGTCTTGTCAAACTTCGCTCTTTAATTACTGAACATTCTTTCATATACTCTGGAAAGTCGTGGCTTTTATATATATATATATATATATATATATATATAATGTTATGGAAGAAGTAGCAGCTAAGTCGACACGACAGGAACACACAATAAGGTTAGTAATTTCAGTTTGGTCCAGATCAAGTGAACAGACTTAGCTCGAGAGAATGTGTGCTTGTTTGTTATCAAGCCCCAGGACAACTCTGAGCAGATCTATAATCAAAGGCATTTTACAGGCAACCATCCCGACATTTTTGTATATCAGATACTGTATTGTCCAACTGTATTGTTCAATGTATTCCATACTATATTGTCCAATGTATTTTTTATTTAATATGGTACGGTGTAATTTGAGAAAGATTTTGCTGCAGTTGTCTTTAGTATTGTTTCCGATGGTAAAGTATTAGTGACAGACAGAGCACTGGACTTAAAATTGCGTCACGGTACTTAACCGCAACTGTCTACGCTGATCTTACCAAGATATAAATATAATGTACCAGAAATATAAATACGTTAGTGGGTTCTATCTGAGTTATAACTTAGCCTTATTAATTTATGGTCCTGCGCCAGTGTAAGAGATTAACATATAGTTCGGCTGTAGAGCAGAATATGTGAACAAAATAAATATATATTGATCAAGCATTCGAATAGTAACCTTAACTTTAACCCTAATTAATCTTTTTTTTAATCAATCACGAGAATAATATTCTTTCACTTTCTCTAATGAAACTAAGTTGAATATAAATATAAGTATATAAAAATTCTTTGCGTCTGAAATGAAATTTTAGTCCTTAAAAAAAAAACTAAAGCAACAGTTCAAATTCTGTTGAAAAGTTCTTTCAGTATTTCTTACCATTTTCAATTCAAATGATAACCAGGCACATAAATATAAATGTATAAATATATTAATATATTTCGTTTGCATTTGATGGGTAAAACTATAGATTTGCAATGGCATTTTTATCATAAAAATTCAAAGAATTGCATTCCAAATTTTCAGATTGTGAAACAGTACAATATTAATATGTTAATTATTAATACACCTTATTTTGTTCTCTATATATTTTGTTATATAATAATCTGTTGTTAATCCTCGTGTTACCAACTCTAACCTCGTCTTTTAGTTATCCAAGATGATAGTTTTTTGTTTCATGGATGTTTCCAGCTGGTTACTCGACTACATAGTAGCTCCCCAATTTCACCATTTCACGGCGGTTCTTTGCCCTCATGCTTGCATGTGCTGGATGATTCTTCTTCAGTGGTTATCTTCGTGAAGTTCAGCCTTCTGAGATCAGCTTTCATCACTCTCCATATCTTCTTTCGCAGTTCCTCCCACTTGTTATTTTTCATACGCATCACATGTCCGAACCAGTTCACTATTTACTTTTGCACACTACATCACTCCGTAATCTTTCGGTTTTTATGGGGTTTTTTGTAAGGGAGGAAGTTTCTTCAGATTTCTGCATTTGAACCACTGCAAAAAATAAGTCAATAATAATAAATATAAAATGTTTTCCGAAATTTTAATCTTTCAAACCCCGCCCCTTTCACATTCAGACAACCTGAAACTCTTTCCCCTCTTTTTTTTTCTGTTATCTAACTTATACTATGTCGTTCTTGCACACTAACATGTCTCCCCAGTCTTCGTATATTTTCTTTATTTAATTGCTCACGATATACTATCTTGCAGTATTGCACCTCCTGCAATCTACCTTTTGCTTGCAACCAGGGATAATAAACTCTCAGAAATGTTTCCATTTCTTTCTTATTCTGGTCACTCTATAATTTTTCACAACATCCTCCTCCACTACTAATTAGGTCACCTAAGTAACGGAAACTAAGCCACCAACAACTTATAGTGAGTCCAGCAAGCATTTAAAATAGTTTATATAATAGGTTACTTACTCATGTACATCATTTGCTACATACGAAGTCCTTCTCTGGCAGGCTATCTGGGTATTCGATTGCGCTTCTTGTAAACCCATATATTTATTGAGTACACCGTATGGAATTTCCACCTATTCATTCTCATCTGTAACTCTGTTCCCTGTGTTAGACTGTCACCAACTACAAACGTTGGTTTTATGATATACTATTGTGTTTGTATGTATGAGTATAAAAAAAAGTTACCGCTCCTACATCGCAGTTGAACAGTTGACAATAGAAATGAGAAACCGACCATTTAACGTTGCTCCATTCAAGATGCGAAACTAAGTTAGGATTGGTGAAAGTGCGTCGATTCGTTAAACGTGTAGAAAGTATTAGACGAAATTTTAGTCATGAAACTCTATACTGTTGACAATGTAACTAGTGGCCAATGCGTACAAATGAGAAAATAAATATAAATGTGTGACTGTCAGTGAACTAGTCATACAATACAGGTCCAAACACTCTATTATAAATTGTATGTATGTAAGGAGTGAACTAGTGCCTGGATTCAACCATCATGTTTTAGGTATATAACATGGCGGAGGTAATGAAATGAAAATGAATAAACAGATTTTTTTTTGTTTTGTTTAATCCATAAACTAAAAGAAAACGGTTACATAGGGAATCCACTACAGGAATGTATGAAGATGTTATGTTTGTGCATTCACAAGTTATCTGGTGAATATCTCGGAGAAATCAGTCCCTTTTAATAAGATCTTCAATATGTTTTCCTCCACGATTGTTACAGGTGCTTCCACAACACTTTCCGCCATTTCTTCAATATATAAATAATTCAATGAAAAAAAAAGTAATTTTCAATGACGATCTTCATTTCGTTTCAGTGTGTCATTTGTTTTTCCTTTCTCTTTAATTCATTTTCCTTTTATAGCATGCTATTTTATATACCTAAAGCGAAACGCCCCCAATTTAAGAATGTAAGTGCACCTGTACAGACATTGATAACAACATTGTTTGAAATCCTTATTTATTATCAGACACTGAAGTAGAATTGATTAAATTGACCCTAGTATTGGACTGGTACTTTATTTTGTTGCACCAGGAAACATGAAAGGTAAATTCGACCTCGGCAGGAGTTTGAATTCTGACTGTAGAGGTGAAGCTAATAAACACTGCGAGGCATTTTGTCCACGGGGTCGATAAAATAAAGTACCAGTAATGAACTGAGTAATCTTTGGCCTTGTGCCTAAAGTAGAAACAATTATTGAAACTAGTGGATTGGCAGTATCAGTAGAGGGTCGGACGCCATGCTTTCCAGCAGAGTTACGTCCCTTTACGATCTGAGTTCAAATCCCGCCGAGGTTGACTTTGCCTTTCATTCTTACGGGGTCGATAAAATAAAGTACCAGTAATGCACTGGGTAATTGCTGGCCTTGTGCCTAAAGTAGAGACAATTATTGAAACTATTAGGGCGGTGGATTGGCAGTATCGGTAGAGGGTCGGTCGCCATGCTTTGACGCATAGTGTTACGGCCCTTGCCATTCCGAGGTTAAATCCCTCCGAGGTTAACTTTGCCTTTCATCCTTACGGGGTCGATAAAATAAAGTACCAGTAATGTATTTGCTGGCTTTGTGCCTAAAAGTAGAAACAATTATTGAAACTAATAACGCGGTGTATTGGCAGTATCGGTAGAGGGTCGGTCGCCATGCTTTGCAGCACAGTTACGTCCCTTTACGGACTGAGTTCAAATCCCGCCGAGGTTAACTTTGCCTTTCATCCTTACGGAGTCGATAAAATAAAGTATCAGTAATACACTGGGATAATTGCTGGCCTTGTGCCAAAAGTAGAAACAATTATTGAAACTAATAATTGTTTCTACTTTAGGCACAAGGCCAGCAAATCTCCAGTACATTACTGGTACTTTATTTTATCGACCCCGTAAGGATGAAAAGCAAAGGTGATTCAACCTGTTATAATTAGCAGTCAAATTCCCTTCAAATGTTACCCCCCCCCCCCTCCTACTATAAAAACTTATCTTTATACAATCCTGCATATGCATGGATGGGGCCATAGTGACGACATTCGACATGTCTTGGACATTTAAAAACCTGTTGGAGCCCATCTCCCCTCCAGGTTTGAACATTGCCGATTTCTTCCAGAGAAGGAGAGAGTGAATGTGTGTGTGTGTGCTAGCGAGGAAGAATCCACTTCAGTATTGGACTGTTATTTTGTTTATCGACATAGAAAGGTTGAAAGTTCAAGTTGACCTCGGTGGGGTTTGACCTTAGAGCACTGAGAACTAGGACAAATACTGCAAAGCTCCTTTGGCTGCAGGTTTGCAATGTGTGCTCATATCTCTATATACAGGCATACATATGTGCATTTATCTGTATATGTGTATATTTATTTATAAAGTGTACGTGCAAATAACTAGCTGGCCAGATACTCAGTATAACATATATGAACAAATGTATAGACTTGTGTATTCATTACATAGACACTGTTACATAAAAAGGAAGACATTCATGAACATAGCCACATAGAAAGAGAATTAGAAATATATATATTAACTATAGATTTCAGTTGAATAGATTACCATTTAAATCTACTAGGTATTTCTACTTGACTTATTTTCTCTTCATATTCCTTTATTTAACACTTTACACATACATGTCCACATTCATGAGTTTTATGACTAACGCCACTCCCTCCTCATGTTCTTTTTATAGCTTCTCTTTTGACAGTAAGTAGTTGGTTAGAAGGAGGGCATCCAAGCGTGAAGAAAGCTCTTCTTCAATTATCCACTCTGATACTCACATCGAGAAAAAGAAAAAAATTCTCATACGCTGTATGCCATGATAGAAAGTGACCAAGCTAATACCACTTACTGCCACCAACTAAGCACATTTGAGATTATGCCAAATGTTGCCAGGCAAAAGAACACACATACAACGATCATCATCATCATCATCATAACCCAAAACATCCATAATCATGTTTATATTTTCTTCGTGTGTGTGTTTACATTTTGTCATTTTTATCGTTTATATCACATCTACAATACTAACATACAATTACAAAAAAAAAACCTTTGTTTTTTTTTTTATATTTTCACGCCATGGAAATAATAGAAATAATTTCTAGCATTGAATAAGCAACAAGATGTTTAAGAATATTCCCAGTGCGATAGAACAGTAAGAACAGGCTATTTTTCCTGCTTACAGTAATGGCTAGCCTTACAGCTTCCACGATAAGCTTAATTCTCATCATTTGTGGCGAAGTTTTCCAGCTGGATGACCGCCCTGGCGACAATCTGTTTAGTCGTCTCTTACGACATGCTGGGATACAGTGTATCTATTCTAAACCGGAGAGACACATATCCAGTGTGAATATATATATATACTACATACACATATCCTATTAATATTACAGGAATTATTTTTGTCTGAAGGTTCGATACTTCTAGTCATGCATGCGAAATAATAAAAGGACTGGACATTTCCGTTCATTTGTCTTTATATATCAACCCATGGCAGAATTATGAAAATTGTGATATATACACAGACTTTGAATTAACACATTCCACCTATTCACCACCTTCAGTCCAGCCTTGCTATCTACTATTAACACTAGGTCATCTGCATACAGCAACTCCTATGGCAAACCTTTACATTTCAGACCCGTACCTCCACAACTACAAATAATAGTGGGTTTAATGCTGATCCTTTATGTGCTCCAACTATCACTTCAAATTCGTCAATGTTCTTGTCTTTCGTACATATTCTCTCATACATTGTCATCACTACTCTAATTAACCACCCCTAACGCTCTCATCACTACTTTATGTGGAGTTCTTTCGAAAACTTTCTCCAGAACTACGAACCCTTCTTCTTCGCCCACTTATTCCTAGGAGGGTCGTGGGGGAAGAGCCCTCAAGGACGCCTTCTAGCGAGTCTTGTCAGAAGCAACTGTCTCCAATTAAACCAGCTGTATCTCCAAGCGAGACCAGCCATGGATGTTATCCAACCATCTTGCTCGGAGTCTAACCCCGGTTCTCCCGTTAGTTTGTTTTTCCTGTAAAACCTGTCCAGCTGACATTCTGACCACGTCTGTAGTGTCGGGACTGATCTCCCACTTCTGAGAAGTAGCAACTCTACAATCTCAAGCAACAAAATCTTCCTCTTGTCCATGTACTTCTTATAATCGCCTTCCAATAAAAATATGCAAGTCATTCCCTTTCCCTGGCACAAATCCAAACTGCATTTCATAAATCTTCACTTTTTTTCTTATCCTCTTCTTTTACGTTCTTTCCAATACCTTCATTCCATGTTCCGGTAGCTTAATTACTTGCCAGTTCAGAGGCTCGCCTTTCCTTTTGACAGATAATAAGATTACTCTCTTCAAAATCCACTGGAATACGGTCTTCTTTCACCACCAACCTACATATTTGTGTTATTCTCTTTACACTCCATTTTCTTGTTGCTTTTAATGTATGCCCTACACTTCCTGTCCTACTCTTTATTTTCCTCAGTTATCTCCTCTGCCTATCCGACAACTGGATTACTCTCTATTGTTACCATCCCATTCATTCTCCACATTCAACAATCTCTTTCACCTTCCCTTATTTTTGCGTGTTGTGAGGGGGCGATTAAAAGAGTTGGCTCCAGGGTATCCGAGGGGTATCCGGCCATAAAACAATACCCTCAAAGGACCATGATGAATATTAAACAAAAAATTGCTAGAAACATCGCTTAGTTATGTCGCTTGTATAGTAAAAGTGAGTCGCTTAGTTTATCCTGAAATGTAGGTCATGCATAACACGTGGTAAACAAAGGATGTATTTCCATTCGAAAGATACGGATGTGTAGGCTATAGTTAAACGTACAGGCTCTATTTGGTCTTGTACCATAACATTAGTAGTAGAGGGAGATAGAAACTAATGGAAGCTGTGTGGTGATGATACCATATCTGTGATGTATTTATTTAGTGGCTTGCTTTCAGAGGAATGGTGAGAGTAAAGTTGGTAAGTTCTGTTATGATGGCGTTTTTTTTTTATTTTTTATTAATTATTATTATTGTTGTGAAGTGATAGTCGTAGTCGATTTAACTACTCTGATATATGTAATAAATGAGTGATGGTAGATAGGAATGTAGGCAGACGGTGTGGTATTTATTATTAATGTCTGTCTTCCTCTAGAACACTTAGGTATGTGTCAGCTACGGCCTTTTCTCTATTAGTTAATGGTCGCTCGAATAGCAGCCGCCACTCCCTTGTCCAACATTAAAAGAGGAAGGAAGGGCCTACACATGGTCGATTGACCTACAAGATGTAAATATCCTAATTGCACACCATACCATACCGTTCTTTTAAAAAGGGGGTCATTGGATAAACGCAGTCTTTGGTAAGCTGCTCCTGAGAAAATAAAAAAGATGGTATACTGATAGATTGAATGTCTTTCTTCGGGACTTCTCGTCCTGGTTTGACAAAAGAGGGAAGACACATTGGATAATACTGCTCTGAATGTACACTGAGTGAAATAATAATAAAAAAAAAACCATGGTCATGGGAATATTTATTACGTCTTCTTGATCGAATCTGACTTGACATTTGCATCTCCTCCCTTCAGATATATATATATATATATGTCAATCAATTTCTAGTTTATATATATACACACACAGTGTCCCCCAAAAATGTTTACTCAAAGGCTGTGCATTCTAATAAATATTGCCTGTACAGGTAATCAGTGTATATACATTTTTTTGGACACCCTGTGAGTGTGTGTGTGTATATATACACATACATACACACATATCAATCTCTCTATCTATCTTCTTATTAATAACATTTGTACAATAAAGTAGTAAATTTAGGCACAAACAAGGTTCTCTCAGAAATTTAGACAACAATCTCATGCTGAACTTAACGAAAGTCTTGAATAATTTTATAATTTTTAATCTGTACCGTTCACAGATTGAATTTGTTGATCAATGTCACAATAATTATAGCTATATGAACTGAAGTTACTTTATCAAAGTCCACACACTAATGAACAAGTCGTGGTCGGTTGTATACTTTGAAACGACAGTTGGGGGTGGGTGACATTCTTTTTGCAAAAATTTAAAGAAAATTTCGGGTATTATAAATAAGTATAAAATTTCCGGTGGGTGTAGTTTATTCTGAAAGTTAATAGTTTTACTTTTGTTGTGGCCATAACCACAGTATGTTTGCATATATGGAAAATAGGCTTTCTTGGAAATAGAGCTCGAGATAAGAAAACGTAAATATCTTCGTCAGGTTTATTTATATACAACGAGGGAACCTATAAACAGTCGGTCGATCTGTTAGAAATAGGTAGTCAAATCACCCTCCCTCAAATCATATCCAACACGCGAATCCATTTATTTTCTTCTCTCTTCGCTTCGTTATGTGGTCTTTAGCACTTTCCATTTATTTATTTTACTTCTGTTTTGTTACTAATAATTTTTAATTTGAGGAGTATAAAAAGTGATATAGCACACTTTTAAAATTTTGAATATATATACAGTATATTGGTTAATTATATATACAGTATATGTATAATTTAACGTCTATTTTCTATGCTTGCATGGATTAATTCTAGCTCTCACCTTGTGTGACCAGACATATCAGGTGAGCACGCCTTGCTCATACAATCCATTTTTGGTTTGGTTTTCTACGGTCGGATGATTTATAAACTAAATTCATTACATAGACACAGTCAGACATTTGGAGAACATAGTTAGGCAACGAAATCGCCCAGTACTTGACTGGTACTTTCAATTCCTGTGGAAAGATGAAAGGCGTAGTTGACTTCGCTAGGATTTGAACTCAGAACTTAAATTGTTGGAACAAATACCTCATAGCATATTGTCCAACACTCAAAGATGCTGTTAATCAAATAATTATGTATACAAACTAAATGAAAAAGTACTCAATACAAGAAGTAGAGTTTATATATTTTGTTTACATTCCGAAGCTGATATTTCACAAGTTAAACCTAAGGTTTTAGATAATGTGAAGCTGGTTGTTGTTTAACCATAGGTCAGACCTGATCAAACCATGCTGATCTTGGCAGTATCGGTAGAGGGTCGGACGCCATGCTTTCCAGCATAGTTACGTCCCTTTACGATCTGAGTTCAAATCCCGCCAAGGTTGACTTTGCCTTTCATCCTTACGGGGTCGATAAAATAAAGTACAAGTAATGTACTGGTTAATTGCTGGCCTTGTGCCTAAAGTAGAAACAATTATTTTGGCAGTATCGGTAGAGGGTTGGACGCCAATTCTTTCTAGCATAGTTGCGTCCCTTTACAGTCCGAGTTCAAATCCCGCCGAGATTAACTTTGCCTTTCATCCTTACGGGGTCGATAAAATAAAGTACCAGTAATGTACTGGGTAATTGCTGGCTTTGTGTCTAAAGTAGAAACAATTATCTCATGTGTCCTTTTTTTTTAAATTTAAAATGATGAAGTGTGGTTTGACGGAGATTTGGCTGCTATTTCTAGCAGGTCGATTTATATAGGATGGTGTTGCGCACTGCCAACTGGTCTCATTGTCACTAATTCAATATGTGTAACAGAATTTGACCTATTACCTTGACAACGAGCTGTGACTTAAAAGGTTTTAATTACTGAACACCAGCATAACGTGTTGGTGCAGGCTTCTCTTCTGTTTCTATAGCAAATAGGGAATGTTTCACACACTAAATGTTAACTGAAAGGCAGCGAAAAGTTCATTGATTTTTAATCATTAGATAGAGACAGAAATGGTATTTATCAGGTTTCCTCTAAAGTGCTTAAACACTCTTTAAAAACAGCTCCTAACCCATTCGTTAACATATTTCTAATAAAAACACTGTTTATAATTTTAAATCATCTTAAAAATAATGAACAATTTATAGTGGTTTAATAATATAACTAACTTGCTCATTAAGTTGATGTGTGAAACATAACAAAGGTTCTTACATAAAATTCTGATATCAAAAGGGTTAATGCCAACTGCCCATTGCTGATTTCTTTAAGAATTATTGAGGATAGACACAATGTCATTGACTACACTGCAACATTAGCAATCGTTCTTCTCATGAAGGCACTACCAGAATCACAAAATGAGTTAACAAGTGATGGTGGTGGTAATGCTGTTACTGTAGTGATTATCATTGTAATGCATGAATAACTTCAGATTAAACATGTATAGTACTGTTTCAATTTGAAGTGAATGTGTGTGTCTAGTCACAAAATGTGACAACTTGCCTAATCCCTGCAAGCATGGAAAATAGATGAAAAATGGTGGTGATGACTATATATATATTTGTGTGACACCTACAACTTGTTGGCTGGAACTAATAAAAGAGTAGAATAGACATAGTGTGTGTGTTTCTATACACACATATGTCTGTCTACTCACAACTATAATTACATGTTCAATCTGTGTTCATGATCCCTTGGATAAATGTCTTCTACCGTGGCTTCAGGTTAATCAATGCTTTGTGTGTAATATTTGAAATATGGAAACTATGCAGAAACCTGTGAGTAGATGACAAATTATTGTTTAGCAAAAATACCTTGTGGTATTCAGTTAGATAAGTTTCATGCTTAGTGATACAACAGAGATCAATAATATAGGTACTGGGTAAAGAACTGACATAAAATTGATTAAAATCCTTGAGGACAGTCCATCAGCATAGCTGCAGACCTGGTAAAATGAATATTGTATATTATTTATATAGGGATTAAACCTGTTATGGTCACTGCAGTTTTAAGTGTCCATCATAACACAATTACTTCATATTTAGTAGCTACATTGTTGTGAAATTCTACAAACATTACAGTATTCTAGATAATACATACATGTGTGATTGTATGTACATTTGTTTAAATTTAATATTTCACCTTGAGCAATGTGTTGTTCACTTCAAAAGGACACATTACTCTGCCTACTTCATAGTTGTGTGTGTCGTGTTTGTTTAGCCTGAGATGTGGGTATCTAGCTATCAAAACATTTCGCTGAAATACTTCATGGAAGTATCAACATTTCTAGAATTGCCAATTAATTCCTATATCAACCTACCTGTGCCCTCTTTTGGTTTTGACACAAAACCATGTTTCAAAATGTGTATATTGAAATTAAAACATTCCATTATAATTTGAGCTAAGAATTTATGTTCCAAGCAATAATTTAATAATGAAAATGTTATGTTACTAAATCCTTCCAAATTCTTCATTATTTTCAAAAATAATCGAAACGCATGCAGTATATGTCAGGGAATATGGTCGTGAAAGGGTTAAACAAGTTTATATATAAATTTCGTTTTTTTTTTTTTTGTTCTTTATTGTTTATTTATGCTGCTTGTAAATAGTTATTATAGATTTTATCTTCTTTATTTTAGGTCATTACTCTGTATTGAATAAGGAAGTATGAGCTGCTTATGAACCCATTCAACTCTGATTTTGAGGTCCCATAGATAATGGAAGACAAATATATCATGGAATATATATAATACTGTTCAATAATTTAAAGTTTTTTGTTCAAAACATAATTCTTATTTAGAAATATTTATCTTAATTCCCATTAATGTCCTATCTTGTATATCTTGGAGTTATCCTCTAGATCACAGATTGTCTGATTGAAGCAATATAATATATATTATTAATATTGAACGAAACATTGTAACTATTGCCTCTTGTGAATGACTGGCTATATAGGAAAAAAATCATGGAAAATGAAATAAAGTTTGAGCTAGGGGATGAAATAAAAATTAAATTGGAAAACAAAACAGAGATTGTAACAAAGGCTGAACCAGAGTACAAAGCAAGATTTGAGTTGGAAAATGAAACGTGTTTTGTGCTAGAGAACGAAACTACGGGAAATGAATCAAAGATTGAACTAGAGAACAAAGCAAGGTTTGAGCTGGAAAATGAAACAAATATTGAGCCAGAGAGTGAGGTAAGATTTGAGCCGGAGAATGAGGCAAAATTTGAACCAGAAAATGAAGCAGGATTTGAGTCAGAGAACGAGGCAAAATTTGAGCCAGAGAATGAAACAAAAATTGAGCCGGAGAATGAAACAATGACAGAACTGGAGAATGAAACAAAAATTGAGCCAAGGGACGAAACATTGGTTGAATATGGGAATGAAACAAAAATTGAACCTAGTTATGTTATCACTGAAAATGTTCTGGGCCAAGGAAGTTCATACGAAGTGAATGTGATTGATGAGAAACCTCTCCTTTGTGACTTCTGTGGTGAACCATTTGACATTTATATCAATCTATCAGCACACAGACAGCTACACACAGGCGGTAGACCATTCCATTGTGAAATTTGTGATAAGAACTTTTCTACTTATGACAGTCTTTCTAGACATATACGGATACACACTGGGATAAGGCCTTATGTTTGTGAAATTTGCAACAAAACATTTTCAGAAAGCAGTCACCTGTATAAGCACCATCTTGTACATACAGGTGAGAAACCTTATCATTGTGATATTTGTGGGAAAGCATTTTCTCAAAGTGGTACTTTATGCCGCCACAGACTAATACATACTGGAGAGAAACCATATCGTTGTGAGACATGTGGTAAATCATTTTCTCGAAACAGTCATTTATCTACCCACAGGTGGATACATACAGGAGATAAACCATTTTACTGTGAAGCATGTGGGAAATCTTTCTCAACTAATTCGGCATTATTGGCACATAAACGAACACACACAGGAGAAAAGCCTTTCCGTTGCGAAACTTGTGACAAAACATTTTCAACTAATTTTGCATTATCATTGCATATACGAGTACACACAGGAGAGAGACCGTATCATTGTGAAATTTGTGATAAATCATTTTCAACAAATTCTACCTTATCTTCTCATCGGCGAACACACACTGGAGAAAAACCTTACCACTGCGATACGTGTGATAAATCCTTTTCAACAAGTTTTGCATTATCTTTACATAGACGAGTTCACACTGGGGAAAGACCGTACCATTGTGATCTTTGTCCTAAAACATTTTCCACCAATTCTACCTTATCTTCACATAAACGGACACACACTGGAGAAAAACCTTTCCACTGTGAGATCTGTGGTAATTCATTTGGTCAAAAATACACCCTATCTGTTCACAAACAGATCCACAGTAGAGAAAACAATAATTATTGTGAAATGGTAGAATGAATAACCTACAAAGATTTCATTTACATAAAAGGGAAATATTTCATTGAAACACTTTAACAATTCAAAAATTATTTAAGTTTGTGTGTAAGTATTTATGATATGTACACACATCATTATCATCTGCTTTTTCTGTTGCCTGGGTTGAAGGAAACCTTTTCTGATGCCAACCCAACAAAAGAATGTCTGCTAAGCAGATAAGGAGAAAAATTATATTGATGTAATCATGAAATTTCCAAGACATTTAAGTACTTCAACTCTACATCACAGCAACTCTTCCATCACTTCAATCTTTCCCACCAGTACTAGACTTATAAGCTATAGCTTGGGGTTACACACCTTTGGGGCCTCATTTAAATAAATATATTTTTATTTTATCATTAGTTTTTATTCTTTAACACTAAACCATCAAAAATTATATATATATATATATATATTATTTATTCTTTATCATTAACACCGATATAAAAAATAATCATGTATAATTGTTTAAAATGTTTTACCTGAATCCCTTTAGAAAAGGGCCTCAGCAGGTGAAAGTCCAGTCCTGTTTCCCACCACACCAAGATAACAAACAATCCCTCTGTGAAGGGCCTCAGCAGGTGCAAGTCCAGTCCTGTTTCCCACCACACCAAGATAATAAACAATTCCTCTGTGAAGGGCCTCAGCAGGTGAAAGTCCAGCTCTGTTTCCCACCCCACCAAGATAACAAACAATCCCTGTGTGCTTACTTAATTTTTACCCACCTGTCACATAGAGGCTCCCAAACAACCAATCATTCTCATTATCTTCATTTAATGTCTGTTTTCCTTGCTAGCAAGGGTTGGACAACCTAAAAATTCTCAAATTCATAAATCATCTCAGCCCTAACACTTATTTCAATAGCTTAGCTATGTTGTAAGAATAATGAAAAAATAAACATACATGATGATCAACATCATTTAACGTCTGCTTTCCCTGCTAGCGAGGGTTAAGCATATATATACACACACACACTCATATTTATATATTACGGGCTTCCTTATAGTTTCTGAATACCAAATTCACTCAAAAGATATCAGTTAGCTGTATGCAATAATAAGACATTTGTCCAAGGTTCTATACCGTGGGACTAAACACGAAGCTGCATGGTCCCGAAGTGAACTTCTCAACCACACCCAATATATGTTTGTGTGTGTGTATATGAAGTAGTCATGTATATCTAAAACAAAGTGGTATCAGTTTTAATTATCATTAATCATTGTTCAGTTTGTTTCATTAAGGATTCATAACCTACAGATAACCACAAATATGTGCATATATAACTTGTTTCCATAATTAATTTTTTGTACGTTTGTATTCATTTCATTTTACGTTTGCTTTTTCCCTGCTTGTAAGGGTGGAACTATTATATATATATACACAATCTTATTTATATATCATCATCATCACTATTTAATGACCTATTTCCCATGCTTACATGAATAACATGAGTTGTCATGTTCTGAGGCTAGACTAGTCAGGTGACCATGTCTTGCTTATATGTTCCATTTTAGCTTGGTTTCCATGGTTGGACTCCTTATTCTCAACCACTTTACATCAAGTGCTGGAAGGCTAAAGACTCTTTAGATTAATAGATAAGAATTCCCCTAGATAACACCATTAATGAAATATCTTTAATAGAAACAACTTGAAAGTCCCTTTAGTAGTATCCCAAATATTTAGAACATGCACAAACCTGGAACAGTTAAAATCAAGAGCTGTACATATATGGCTAAAGATACTTGCCTACAAAGGCAAAGTTTTGATTTATGAAATGCAATTAAAATCAACTGACAAGAAAGTATAATAGAAAGGAAAAAATATATTGGAATGACTGAAAGCATTTAAATTATGATATGTAAACCACACTACTTCCTTGAGATGATTGTGAAAGATCTGCAACATGGTGAAACAATAGCAACATTACAAATAATATTGAGAATCAGAAAAAAAGAACAATATATTAACTACATTAATTAAATAGAAGATTCCACTGAGAGAAAGTCATAGCATACCTCCCTGCTTGACAGGAATCAACATTTCTTAAAGATGGCAGTATGGTGATTTTAAATTAGATGTATATGTGCCTAAGTAGCTTGATTAATTGGTGATTAACCTTTTAACATGCAATTTACATAGCAAAATGTAAGGAGCAACCTATTGGCACCTGTTTTATTTTACTAATGCTTTTAGATACATAGCAAGATATATTGTTTATTTGTGGAAGGGGGCGTAACTGTTACTGTGGGCTTTTGCGATGAGAAGCATTCACACATACAAACATGTATATATATATATATACTATCAGAGTCTTGAAGGCATCCCATCCAGCACTAATGATTTTGTAGTTCAACTAGACTGGGACCTTATTTGTCACACAGAAGGAGGAAAAGTAAAGTTGACCTGATAGGGATTCAAACATAAAATGCAAGGAAATGAAATAAATACTGCAAGGCATTTTCATCTGGCTCACTAAAATTTCTGCTAATTTGATGAATTGTTAGAGTGAAAAGGTGCCTTGTTACAGCCCTTAAAATTCTAAATTCAAATACTGCCAGAGTCACAAAATATATACCATTCCAGTACCGCAGTCAATATAATCAACTTTTCCTTCTCTCTCTTCAAATTTCGGGCCTTATTCTTATGCAAGAAACTAGTGTTCAGTATTCATATATTTTCTTTTAATCAAGTAACAGATATCATAACTTCATATTAATAATATTATTTATAACAGTAATTATTATTCTTTTACATTGGAATGTGGACATGATGGAGCAGCACCTTCGAGGGTCTTTAGTTGATCATATTGATCTTAGTACATTGATACTATTATTGAACATCTACATAAACAAAGACAGTCACATACATACATTATATATATATATATATATATATATATAGTTCTAAAATCAACCAAAAGCCCTCCAATGGGCTTCAAGAGTTTCTTTTTTCTGAATTTCACTTATGGTAGAAGACACTCAAGTTGCCATCCAGTGGGATTGAACTTAAAACAAACCTCTTAACCATACTACCATGCTTGCACCCATTTGGAGCTAAACAACCACTGCACTACAACATTTTCCTCAACCACTCACATAAGCAAATGAGAAAGCTTCTAAGGAGTTGCTTGATCTGTCATCCTAAAATGGAAGAACACATTGGACAGTTTAGTTCTAGATACATTGGCTGAAGCAAAGATGAGATGGGAATGACTGAAATGTTTTTGATTGTTTATTAGAGCTGACTTGGAGAAGGAACTAAATAACAACAGGCTCTTACATAAACATAACTGCTGTTATATTCATGTAACAATCTCTATACAAGCATCTTTACTGAATTATAGTTACCCTATAATATACAAATAAGAACCTCATCTAAACATTTAATTCTATATTGACAAAATATATAAAGTAATCATTGTATCTGTTAACGTGTTGGATTTATTTCTACCATTAATCCTCCGCTTAACATTTTTGTTTTCTTTTTGTATATCATATCCCATTATTTCTCTGCTGTACTAACAGAGAATATAAACTTGTGAAGGTCATGGGCACGGCGCCTTCCTCCAGACAAAGCCCATAATAAAAGAACAAAAAAAACAATCTCTTTGAAATATTACTTTTTTAATGTATTTGCCTGTTTTCACATACTTAGTTTATTAAATCTGAAATATTGGGGAGAAAAATAAAAATTACATATATTTGAAATAAATTTGTACCTTACAAAAATATTTTTTTCTTTTTCTTTTCCATTTAAAAAAAAAAATTTGTAATTTGTTTATTTTTATTTGACAAAATGTCTTGCTGTGTTTGTTCCAGTCTTTATATTGTAAGTTGAAATCTTGCCAAAGTCAATTTAACACCAATCCAAGGCAGTGGATTGATGGAATTATTACATCATTGACCCATACCTAGGGGTATTTGTTCCCTGCATTCCGAGTTTGCCTACAACAACAGATACCTAGTTGTATCAAACCTTACCTTTCTCTCGGACAATGTTGTTATCCTGGAGAGGAAACTTGCTTCTATAAAATGTCTTGTCCATGTTTGTGTCAAGAGGGGCATTTTCCATTTACATAGATATATATATATTCAATTCTGACAAGCCTTATCCACCACACGTTTTCAGCTCAAGATCATGCAAACCTATACTCAAATGTGCCCTAGACCAACCAAGAAAACTATTTGGCTGCGACTTCTAGTAGGATAAGTAACTATAGGGACTTCCTTGTTGACTTTTTAACAGAAGATATGGCAGTGTGCTGAAGCTTATCCTAGCTGCAGATATCCAGTTGATCTCTTTCCTTTGATATAAGGCCAATCTATTGTAGTAATATGTAAGTGTTAACATTTAATACTGCTTCTTTTTCAGTTCTTTTTGCTCCCCATGTATCATTGGTCAACAAGAGATTTCCATTCCACATACTTGCAAGCTCTGCCACGGGCCTACTCCCAGGCCAGGCATCATCTCATTGTTTCTGTAGCAATTTTGATTATTGGAGTTGAGATTACTTGCCTCATGCTCCCTCTCCTTTCAATAGATTATAAAACTAACTAGAAATAAATATGCAGTAAAGGAAAAAATAGTCAATTATTAATATTATTTTCATTTTTCTGGTAAGTACAAAAGACAACTCTGGATAAGTTTAGTTATTATTCTGGATGATTGGATAACATCTATGAGCTTGGCTAGTCTCGTTTGGGGATCCAGTTGGAGATGGTTACTTCTTACAGGACCTGCTGGGAAGAGAGGACTGCCCCCATTACCCTCTCAGGAATAGGTGGATGAAGAAGACGAGTCATATTCATATGTATTTTGTCTAGCTGTGGAATTTGGCCCATGAGAATCTTTACAACAGCTTGGGATGCTCATCAGAGCTAGCAAGCTGCTTCATCTCAAGATATGCTGGGGAAAAATATTGGGAGACTACTTATTAAAATACAAACATGATGACCCGATTACCAATACAGTGTGGATTGTGAAGTGTATATATTTTTTAACCATTTAGGCAGAAGAGAAAGGGGCAGTACCATGAATCTCTCTTTTTCAGTGCATTCTGAGACTCGGTGGAAGAAAGGAAGTTATTCTCAAACCAGAGACCTGGCTCAAATATTTGTAAAAGTGTGGATTCTATTAAATGACCAGGGAAGTGTGCGTGTATGAAGGGGGTGTAAGTCCTACCTTCCTGAGAGAAAAAAATTTAGAGGAATTTTGAGGCCATATGAAATGAATTATTTACCAATTACTGGCTATTGATTAGTGTATGCCAGTCAAAAGTTAATTCGTTTTATATGTAAAGTGGGCTTACATAAAACAATTTGATTGCAAAACTTTGATTATTTTATAATGTAGTTGGCGTTAGGAAGAGCATCCAGTCACAGATACAAAACCAAAATCAGTTCTGTATGAGCAAGACATAGTCATCTTACCTGGTTTGTCTCACAACGGGGCAAATCGTCTAACCCATGCTAGCGTGGAAAATGGATATTAAACGGTGATGATGATGATGAAATGTAAAAATAACAAACTTTCAGTACAGTGAATCAGTGCTGTGAAATAAAATCTTAATATTAAGTCGCATTATCCCACCAAGGTCACCTTGGCTTTTCATGCTTCAGGAGTCCATAGAATAAAGTACCAGTAAAGTACTAGGGTCGATATGATCGACCCCTTCCCCCGTCAAAATTGCTAATAGACTCTCTATTTAACTGGTAAGTTATTTAATTTTTATATTTGGGGAGGGTCATGTGCTAATATTGACAAAAAATAGTAAAACACACTCACTGTTTAGTTTGGTTTTAGTTTCAGTATATATTTTTTTATTTTATAGATACCCACAAAACAGTGAAAAGCTAAAGTTTACTTCGCCGTGATTTGAACTCATAACATAAAGGGGTGTAACTAAATACTGCAAATATATATATTTTTTTAGTCTCTCCGATTCTGTCAATTCAACGCATTAAATATATAATTATATACATTGAAAGTGATAGAATCGATATTTAATGAGTTGATGAAGTAAATTATATCCAGAAACTCAGTCTAATAAACATGCACTGAAATGGACTGAACTTCATGTAATGGGTTTGGTCAAAACTAAAATAGTGTTGTGTAGGATTGGTAAAATCTATGCTGAAATTCGAAGGCATTTTAAAAATAAAACACTAAACCTATATATATTTTAAGTATGGTACTCTGTAAGGGTAATTAAACTCACACCAAGGTAGAGATGATCCTCTCCTGAGTATACGAGAAGCGATAATTAAACTTTAGCGGGTGGTTGGTCCACTCCTCGACCTTGACTTTAAAATGTTGACTGGGGGTGTGTCAACTGTTTCTTGTTTGTTCCAGTAGTGGTTGATTTGCGTGTGATGTGTGTGACAAAAGTTTGACAAATCCCAATCTAAACATTTAGTAAATATTTTAATTAAATTCAGCGTACACCTTTTTGAATTCTTGATCATAATTTAATTATAGAACTATTTGTAGTTATATATTTCTTTCCTCATCAGTTATCATCTACATTTCAAGTTTTACATTCAACCATTACGGTGTCTTATGGAATGTTGCCACTGTTTCAAAACAAATGTAACTTCTTTATTTTCCCACCATTTCAAAATATGGCGTTCAAGCGAAGACGAATTGATGCCAGGTAAATGCAATGTTTGTTTAAATTTTATGTAGAACTATATTTGTATTAACGCTCTAGTGATTATAAACTAGCTTATTATCTGTATTTGTTTATATTACACCAATCAATTAATTTGACATAAGATATATTTATATTTAGTTATACTTGTGTGTATGTTTCATTATAGAAATTAAAATAATTATAGAAATTAAAATAATTATAGAAATTAAAATGTATATATATATAAATTCACTTTCTCTAAATTCTAAATCTTATGAAGTGGGTTATTAATTTATAAAATAACAATTGCACGCGACAACGAATTGTTTTTTAACCGCTATGAAAGATTAAACCGACTTCCGACTTACTGCTAAATACATAACATGAAATATTTAAAGCTAGTTTTAATCGTTTGTATTAGAAAAGGTTTAGTTTGTTAACTTTTTTATGTTTTATGGTTTACAAGTACTCTTTTTAACGGACTGTTAAAACATCAACATTCGTACTATTGGTTCCTGCGACTCTTGAAGATGACACCTGTTCTAATGTAGCGAAATCTATCCACACATTGACCCCCCTCCGGGTGACATTTAACCGTAATTTTCTAGGTTACATCATTGTGACGCCAGTGGTGTGAGGTAGCAGGTCACTTTCGGGTTAAGACTAGATCAGTTCTCAGATCAGTCTAGGGGAACCTTCCTACTATAAACACGGCAATGTTTTTCTTTGGTCTCTGGCTGGAGACGCATATTTTGTCTACCCATCAAACCACTAGCAAGGTGTAGTCCTTGGCAAACATATCTCTTGGCCCTGCCTGTGGACAGGGCCATAAGAAATAACAGCCAGCCCCTTCTGTAAGGCAAGTTACCTTGTATCGCTGCACACACGATTTCATCATACCCAAATATATCTCACGTACTTCTCGGTGTACACAGAGTTTGTGTTGACAGCTATCATAGGTTCTTTGAAACTAGTGTGGTCGGTGCCATTAATGTTCTGCTCGAATTATTGCAAGTTGAGAGATACCAGACAATTATGTCGGGGAATTCCAGAGGATATTCTATATTCATGTCTATATATTTAAAAAATGTGAACATTTATGTATGTTGTTATGCAGCCACAGTTACCGCTACCCCCCTCCTCTCTCTCTCTCTCTCTCTCTCTCTATATATATATATATATATATATATACATAGAGAGGGGTGGGGGGTAACTGTAGCTGCATAACAACATACATAGCATGGAGACACATGGCTTAGTGGTTAGAGCATTGGCTTTGCAATCGAAAGGTTGTGAGTTCAATTCTCAGACCGGGTGATGTGTTGTTTCCTTGAGCAAAACACTTTATTTTAGATTGCTCCAGTTTACTCAGCTGTAGAAATGAGATGATAGGGACTGGGGTCCCTATCATTCCACTGCAAAGTGGTCGTGGAGGTGCCACGGCAAAAAAGCACCCAGCACTCACTGTAAATGAGGTTGGTGTTAGGAAGGGCATCCAGCTGTAGAAATCAAGCCAGAATCAGTTCCTGTCCCACCCTTGCAAGCAGGGAAAAAGCGGACGTAAAATGAAATGATGTATATATACACATATATTCATCTCCAGCATATACTGTGTTATTTTCATTGTCTAGTACTCAATTCCTCGAATATTTGATCTGTTCTCATGGCAGTATCGGTAGAGGGTCGGACGCCAAGCTTTGACGTATAGAGTTATGGCCCTTGCCATTCTGAGTTCAAATCCCGCCAAGGTTAACTTTGCCTTTCATCCTTACGGGGTCGATAAAATAAAGTACCAGTAATACACTGGGTGATTTGCTGGCCTTGTGCCTAAAGTAGAAACAATTATTAATCATCATTTTATGTCCGTTTTACCACACTGGCATGGGTTGGACAGATCATTACAGACCATGTCAGTACTTAATTGGAGCTATTCTCCTCCTAGACTGGCTGAGGCTATGTCTCGCATGCATGTTTCAGTTTTGGCATTGTTTCTACAGTTGGATACCCTTCTTAATGCCAACCACTTTACAGAGTGTACTGGATGCATTTTATTATGATGCCAGTACTAGAGAGGTTGTCATGTCTTTGGTGTGATTAAAGAGTCCCTTTGATCCTTTTTGGCATGATTTCTATAGCTAGATACTCCCATGTCACCAACCACTTTACAGAGTGTTTTGAGTTTATTTTATTGTAGTACATGCACTAGAGAGGTTGTCAGGTTGTTCACTCGACTAAAGAGTCCCCCCCCCCCCCCCTACTGAATTGTTACCACCACATGTCTCCAGTCTTTGCAGTTTGTTGTCATCTCTACCATGAAATTCAGCATCCTCAGGTTTCGTGGTTGGAGAGTTGGGCTCACAATTGTGAGTTTGATTCTCTGACCAAGAGATGGATATTTCATTGCTCCAGTTTTATTTTGGTTTCTCTTTTATTGTTTTGATCTGAAATAAGAGTTTGTGTTGATGGCTTTCATATATGCAAGGATTGTTTTTTTACTGTTAAAAAAAAATGATTGGCATGCTCTTGCTAGGGGATGTTTTTGAGTTTTCTGTTTATGAAGTTAGTGTGAATTTAGCATGGTGTGTCTAGGTTGCATGTGGATAATGTTTGGGTGTAGAAAGTTAAGAGGAATTAAGAATGGTATGATCTGTGAAGGTATAGATGTTGTTAGAGGTGATGGTATGTAGATTGTTGATGAATAAGAGGAAGAAAGTGAGGAGCAAAATCAAACCTTAGGGCACACCTGAGTTGATATTTTGGCTCAGAGAGAGAACCCCATCAGCATACATTACAATAGTGTGTGATCCAAGAGACATGTGGTAGCTGGAATCTATAAGTTTTGATTCATTTGTCAAACACGGTTAAATGCTTTGCTGATGTCAAAGACAATAGCTCTGCTTTCACTAGATTTCTCAAGGGCTGGTGCCCACTGGCAGGTGACATAAAAGCATAGGTTACAAAAGCCATATCAGTAGTTATTAAGGAAATTTAGTCTGTTGACATATACCATTGTAAACATATGAGTTGTGTTACAATAGATAGGGGATGCAATCGAGAAGTTGCTTCCCGTTTTTCAAAACCAGTGAAAATGTGTAATTTCATGAAGTAGTTTATCTATTCTTGAACTAATTACATCCTACTAGCTGTGACTAACTAGTTCAATTGGTTATGTATATAGAATTCAGTTATGTAATGCCAAAAGCTCTACTTTCCTTATGTCTGTGTAACAAGGGCTTTAGTAACCATGGATCACTTGTATAGTTCAGATAAAGTTGCTTTGACTTCATAGAACATTTTGAAAATTGTATTGAAGGTTAAATGTATGAGATAAGTAGTTATCTCTTTATATCTTGTACTACGTGAAACCACATTAACAAGACATACTTGAAAAGTACAAACGAGCAAGTACTATGACAACATCATATTAAAAATTATAGTCTTTACTCTAATACTGCAATTTTTTCCAATGGTCTGTTCACTAGTAAAGATACTTTGAATGTTTAAATTACCAAACATGGTTTTTAGATGTTTCTGGCTAAATCATTGCAGGATGTTAATAGTTAATTTTTCTGACTATTAAAAATTACAACATTAATTGTCCAAGTGTCAGTGGTCTAGTGAATAAGAATGTTATTACCTTTAGTCTAGACCTAAAGATTCCTAGTTCCAGTCTGGTAGTATGTTCATATCCAACAATAAGACACCCGGTGTTAATAGATCAAACTAATTGAAATGTAGTATAGATGTAAATATAAAAACATATATTTCATCTCTAAAAATGAAGTTACTTCTCCCAAAAAATGATAATCTTTTTAATTCTAGTTTGAATCCAGTCTCATACTATTTACATATTCAAGACATATAATGACAATAGAAAATCAAATGAAGTTACCATCATCATCATCATTTAACATCCGTTCTTCCTGTTATCAAGGATTGGACAGGTCATCACAGACCAAGTGAGTACTTATTCAGAGCTACCATATGCTTAAATGGGTATTTTATTGTGGCACCAGCAACTATGAACTCAGCCCTTTTCTGGCTTGGTTTTTATGGCTGGAAGCCCTTCCTAACATCAATTACTTGGCAAAGTGTATTGAATGTTTTATCATTGTACTAACAGTAGGGAGGTTGACTGAAGGGTTCATGGGTGGAGGAGGTAAGTACAATGTCTGGAATGACCATCAGTGGGAGGGGATGACAAATATGACATGTGGGAGAGAGAAACTATGTTATGGGTGTATGACTGATGAGAGGGTGGTAGGAGTAGGGTTCTGTGTTGGTATGTTAGGATTTAAAAGGGGGTGGTCCTGGATAGAGTGGAGCTAAGGGTGGGGGTGTACAATTTAGTATGCTGGTAGATGAGTCTTCTTCAATACAGCAAGTCACCAATACATGTAATTCTATTATATCTCTTGTGCATCCATAGATTACTTTTTGTACTACACCTTATGGTGAGGTAAACCTAGGGTAGCACACTTATCTGAAGAAGTGTAAGGACCTGGATGAAGAGTGGGGTGTTAGGATGTGGGAGGTACGAGGGGGAGGTAGGGACAAAGATGAAGAGTGGTATGTTAGGATGTAGATTAAACACAAGTTTAATAATTCTCTGTATTATCTGCTTTTGACTCTTGCAACTCAGGAGTGTGTGTGTTTGTGTGTATTTCTGTGTTTGTGTGTATTTCTGTGTTTGTGTGTATTTCTGTGTTTGTGTGTATCTCTGTGTTTGTGTGTATCTCTGTGTTTGTGTGTATCTCTGTGTTTGTGTGTATCTCTGTGTTTGTGTGTATCTCTGTGTTTGTGTGTATCTCTGTGTGTATCTCTGTGTTTATCTCTGTGTTTATCTCTGTGTTTATCTCTGTGTTTATCTCTGTGTGTATCTCTGTGTTTGTGTGTATTTCTGCGTGTGTATCTCTGTGTGTATGTGTATCTCTGTGTGTATTTCTGTGTTTGTGTGTATCTCTGTGTGTATTTCTGTGTTTGTGTGTATCTCTGTGTGTATGTGTATCTCTGTGTATTTCTGTGTTTGTGTGTATCTCTGTGTGTATTTCTGTGTTTGTGTGTGTATCTCTGTGTTTGTGTGTGTATCTCTGTGTGTGTTTGTGTGTATGTCTGTGTGTGTATGTTTGTACAAATGCAAGAACAAATATAGAAAATACATTTTTGTTTATTATTTTTATTATACTTTCAGTCAGGAAACAACAATCTTGAAGTATTTTCGAGTTTGCCGTGATCCGTGTGAGAGATTTTATTATCTTAAATTTTGAAATAAGTTTCTGTGAGTTCTGATAATAGCACAACTTTTCTATGAATAATAATGATGCTCTGTCATAATATTTCAGTGAATGGTGATGACGACGATGATGATGATAATTGTTTCTAATTTTGGCACAAGAGCAGCAATTATCCCAGTGCATTACTGGTACTTTATTTTATCGACCCCGTAAGGATGAAAGGCAAAGTTAACCTCGGCAGGATTTGAACTCAGATCATAAAGGGACGTAACTCTATGCTTCAAAGCATGGTGTCCGACGCTCTACCGATTCTGCCAATTCACCTTTATGATAATAATAATTAACGTACATCCATACTAACATGAGGGTATGTGGTGTAGTTGATTAAACTGACTTTGGTGAGATTTCCAGTCAGAACATAAAGTCACGGTACTAAATAAATACTGTGTGTTGTCTTGTCTGACACATTAACAATGCTGCCAAACAATTTATCATCATCATCGTCATGTAAGAAGTCTGCCAGATGTTGCAGAATTATTGATTTTTTAGTAATTTATATATGTAAGTAAATTAAATTTTTTAGTAATTTATATATGTAAGAAAATTAAATTTTTTACATCATCCATATTCTTTGCTTTTAAATAATACTAAGAACACATTTAAATAATACATTTCTGTATATTCATAAGTGTTATATGGTTAAACTGTTTGTTTCACACTTCAGTTTATTTTTTATTATTGTTTTACATACAGCTTGGATAAATGAATACTATTTTTTGTTTTTCTTTACAGTAACCTCAAGCGACATATCTACACATGCATTATCAACTCTGTCACAGTCTATTGTCACTAACAACAGTCCAACAATGACCAGTACCTCAAAGTGCCAGACTACAATTTCTACAGAAGGTAGATATTACATGCAGAAGTTCATTAAAAACCCTTTCAACATTCTATTTGTAATCTCTCTCTCTCTCTCTGTATATATTCTGAAGTGACCTTGTATTATAAATTAACACACTTAACAAGCCACTATTCGGTCACTTTACATGCTAGAAATAGCTGCCAAATCTCCCTCAGAATAATTGTTTTCCAAGATGTCTCAATTCACAATTATTTTAGAATTTAATCGAAACATTTTAATTAGTAACATAGTAATGAAAAGGTTTTAAAACATCTTCCTCTTTCCTTGAATTTACATATCTACATACTAAAAAAAATAAAAAAATAAAAACATTTTTTTTTGTTTGTTTTTTTTTTGTATATGGACATTTCCAAACATTGAAATCCCTCTGTTTTCTCACTTACATAGCTATAAACAATGGCTATTTCAGTCTTACAGAAGTTATTCCATTTGTTTTCCAGATGATCACATCAGAGATGACAACTCGATTTTATCAATATCCGATGACAGTGGGTAAGTGTTTTGGGGGGGTTTTATGTAAAGATTACCCAGCTAGGTATTTTAATATTTCTAAATCCTTACCATCAACCCATGACCCTTCTGGTTTGTGGGAAATTCCTTGCTATTAATCTTGAAAAGAGAAAAAGGTAAATGGATACCAGAATGGCTAGCAGTGGACTGAATATCTTCCAGTATTCCAGTTATGTCCTTATGTTGTAATATGTTATATACAATAGTTATGTTATATACAATATTTTCATAGATATTCACGCACACAATCACCATCATCATCATTGTTGTATGTCTGTTATCCATCATGGCATGGTATTACTTTTAATGGCTATTTTTCTAAGAAAGAGAACTCAATACATAAATAAAGTATGTATATTTATTGAGGGTTTAAAAGGTACAGTGACATTTCAAAGATGTGTGGATACACACACACACACATTCACTGTAATGTGTTTGGTGTTAGGAAGGGCATCCAGCCATAGAAACCAAGCCAAAATATAGATCTGTATGAGCAAGACATGGTCTCTGGACTTGACTTGTCTCATAACATGACAACCCATCTAACCCATGCAACCATGGAAAATAGATGTTAAATGATGATGATGATATATACACATACAAATATTAAATAGAAAGTCACAGTTTAGTGTATTAAATCGTTTTAATTGACTTACATGTGTTTCACTAATCCAACAAGAATGAAAGTCAGTTCATTCCTGAAGAACTAGATTGTCAGAGCCAAATAAAATATAACTTATAAGTGATTATACCAATAGAAAATAAGTATTGTTTAAAGTTGTAGAGCTGGTGTTCACCCTATCAGATAGTCGTGGTGGTGCCACAAGAAAATGAACTTAGTACATACTGTGGTTTGATTGGCTTTAAGTAAGGCATCCAGTCATAGAAACCATGCCAAAATGGAGGGTATGAGCAAGACACAGTCGTCTGACCTGCTTGACAACCCATCTAACCTATGCAAGCATGAAAAATAGACATAAAATAGTGATGATGATTATGATATATAAATATATATATATATTTGACGAAGGACCGTGACAAGTGGAGAGATGCTGAATAAGACCTGTCCCACCCTTGCAAACAGGGAAAAGCGGACGTAAAATGATGGTGATGATATGTATGTATGTAAAAGGCAAACAGAAATAACAAATCGGTATATGGAAGGGATATATTAGGTTAATGCTTGAAATAGCAGGAAGAGGGACTTAACGTTTTGGACACTAGTCCTTCATCAGAAGAAAGAATGAGAAATAAGATAGATTGAGGGGACGGACGAGTTGGATTTGGAAAAAATGTCTTTAGATAAAAATAACAGGCCCATTCATGTTGACATCTCTTGCAAAACTATATTATATTGTATTTGCCTCATTTCAGGATATTACAATCACAATTGGATAAATGTGAGGTATGTATTATTGTATGCTGATTTGTATTATTGTATTATGTATTATTGTATTATTATATGATGTATTATTGTATTATTATATGCTGATTTCGTCTAGGGTTGTTTTTGCATGTATTAGCTTGGTGTATTGTTTGTGAAACCATGGCTGGAGATGTTATATGTAAATACACTGACATATGTTAGTGTGGTGTGGTGCCATTTTAAAATGTGGTGTGGTATGGTGAGCTATTTGAGTTGTGATGCCTGATAGAATATGGCATGGGACACTGAGCTTCAACAAGGAAGCCACTGGTTAAAGCAGAAGGAAATCCTCCCTCGGCACCGGTCCAGGACTGAAGGCGACCCACACCATATTCCGTAGCCATCGGTTTGCAGTTCTACCAAAGACTACTCCACTTACTGTCTCTTTACTAAATGTCAGTGGTTGGGCTTCAGGTCAGCGACCTGTTCCCGGAAAAACTCTCCTGCTACAAAAACAATTCATAGTGCATCAGATTCAAATTCCAAGCAGTCAGGAGAACGGTTGTCTCTAACCGGAGATTGTGTGACGGGTGTCGGCGAAAGTCTCGATGAGGAAGCTGACATCCTGAGGACCAGAATTCTGTCTGCAAAAACAACCACACGTATTGGATATTGGAACATAAGAACTCTGTACCAACCATTCAAACTTGCGCAAGTTATCGGAGAAATGGAGGCCTACAAAATTAACATCCTGGGCCTCAGCGAGGTCCACTGGACTGACTCTGGGAAGTTTGTCCATGAAAACAAGACCATCCTGTTCTCGGGCCGTCAGAACGGGACCCACCGAGATGGAGTTGCAATCATCATGGACAGGGCTGCCAGTGGTGCCCTTGAGGAGTGGACTCCTATCAACGAATGACAGCAAGATTCACCACATCACATGCAAAGGTCACCATAGCTCAGTGCTATGCTCCAACCAACGAACATAACGACGATGACAAGGACGCTTTCTACCAGCAACTGCAAGATGTCAACAAAACCCCACGTCATGACATCCTGATCATCATGGGAGACATGAACGCACAGATCGGGGGAAGCAGGGTTGGCTTTGAACATGTCCTTGGGCCCCCATGCTTACGGAAACCGCACGGACAACGGGGACAAGTTTGTCCAGTTCTGTGCCATGAACAATATGAAAATTGGCTCGTCACTATTTGACCACAAGAACATCCACAAGGTCACATGGGATTCGAACGACCACAGGACCAAGACGCAAATAGACCACATTGCAATTGGCCCAAGATGGAGAACTCCTTGCCTGCAGGACGTCCGAGTCTACCGAGGCGCAGATGCCTGCAGTGACCACTATCTGTCTGTTACCAAACTTAAAATCAGACTGAGGAAGCAGAAGAAGAAAGCACCCACTACAAGGTGTTTTGATACTACGAAGCTGAAGAACGGTGACACAGAAGCACAGTTCGAGGCTGCTTTGAGGAACAGATTTGCTGTCCTTGAGGAGTCTGCACCAGGCTCGGTCAATTGGTGGGAGGAAATGAAGAAGACCATGGAAGCTGCAGGGGAAGAAATCCTGGGCTACAGGAAGTCCCTCAGAGAAGCTTGGGTCAGCGACAACACCTGGCAGCTGATTAATGAAAGGAAAGCCCTACACCAGCAGAGGCATGCCACTACCCCAGAGGCCATCAAAGTATATCAGCAGTATATTGAGAAGGACAAGGAGGTGAAACGCAGCGCCCAAAAGGACAAACGAATGTGGCTTGAGAGTAAGGCAGAGGAGGCAGAAGCAGCTGCGGCACGCAATGACATGCGCTTTCTGTACCAAATTGCCAAGAAAATCACCGGCAGCTCTAGAGCTAACTCAGGCCCGGTGAAAGCGAAAGATGGTACGCTGCTTTCCAAGGGTGAAGAAAAGTTAGTCAGATGGGCTGAACATTTCAAGGAAGTCCTCAACCGACCGGAGCCACGTGTGCCAGCAGACACTAAGGAACCTACTAGTTTGTTACCTATCAATACTGATGACTTCACCGAGAAGGAAGTCCGCATGGCCATCAAAACCCTTAAGAATAACAAGTCACCAGTTATGGATGGCATTTCTGCTGAAATGCTGAAGTCAGGAGACGAAAACATGGTCAAGTGGATGGGCCACTTATGTAATCTTGTGTGGAACACGGGTGAAGTCCCAGAAGATTGGAGAAACGGAGCAGTTGTCTGTATCCCCAAGAAGGGCAACCTTGCCGATTGACAACTGGAGGGGAGTGACACTTCTCTCTATACCAGGGAAGGTCTATTGTCTGGTGATCCTGAACCGCATACGTGGCATGGTAGATCAGGAACTGCGAGAACAACAGGCAGGGTTCCGACCAAAACGTTCCTGTGCAGAGCAGATCTTTACGCTACGCCGCATCATTGAGAGGTACAACGAATTCCAGAGGTCCTCGCCATTAGCTTCATCGATTTCTCCAAAGCATTCGATAGCATTCATCGACTGTCGCTCTGGAGCATCATGCATGAGTATGGTCTGCCCCAGAAAGTCATTTCGGCAATCAAACAGATTTACGCAAACTCCAAGTGCTGCATACGGAAGAGGATGGTTACAGTGACTGGTTTGAGGTGGTTACTGGCGTGCGTCAAGATTGCTCACTCTCTCCAATTCTCTTTGTCATAGCCATTGACTGGGTACTAAGAAGAGCGTCTAAAGACCAGGGTATATCTTGGGTGGGAGAGCAAAAGTTGTCTGACCTGGACTTTGCGGACGATATTGCTGCACTTGCACAGAGCACAGCTGACCTGCAAATCACTGTGAACAATATCAATGTCGAAGCAGGAAGCTTAGGTCTCAATATCAGTGCCAAGAAGACCAAAACCATGTTATCTGGGACACACCCATCGCCAACTAGTGTCTTCATTGAACAGGGGGGGGGGGTGGAGATAGTGGACAACTTCACCTACCTAGGAAGTTCCATTAACAATGAGGGCACCATGGACAGTGAACTGCAATGTAGAATGGGAAAGGCTTCAGCAGCATTTAACCAGCTTGACAAGATCTGGAAGAGCAGGAAGTTCACCCTCAAAACAAAGATGAGATTCTACAACAGCAATGTGCTGTCCACACTCTTGTACGGAAGTGAAACATGGCACCTTAAGACCAGCCAAGAGAAAAAGTTGGACACATTCGATTCCAGGTGTCTGCGAAAGATCCTGTGGATTAAATGGAGTGACCATGTAACAAACCAGGAAGTCAGGAACCACACCAACAAGCAGCTAGTCTCTTCTACCATCTGCAAGCGACGCCTGGGCTGGTTTGGACACGCTTTGAGACTTCCCCCGGAGAGACTGGTGAACCAAGTACTTAAATGGAGCCCGCAGGGAAGCAGACGGAGAGGGCGACCCAATATGAACTGGCACCAAACAGTTGAGAGGGACCTGCTAGCGACAAACAGACAATGGCGGGACGCTGTGCAACTGGCTGCTGACCGAACGTGACGGAACACTATGATTGCCTCATGCGTCGCAAGACGTGGGAGCTTCTGAGTCTGATTAGGTGTCGCATGTGTTATTTAGTGCTGGGTCAGCTCTGATCCAGCAAGCCTATGATAAAAAAATATTCCAGCTATGCTATGGTCATCTGAAATATTGGAGGGAATTAGTAACTCAATAACTCTTAATCTTCTTTGTGGCAAAAAAACAAGGTCAAAGTTGATGATTTCTTCTAAGAAAAAATACTAAGATAGATATTTTTAGAAGCCCCACCCCCCTCCCCGCCGTCAACTCTAAGGTCACCAGGCCTTTCAAACCAATCCCAGCTGGAACTTGCCAACACTCCCCCCTCTACCTTTTCCTTCAAGCTGTAAGCAGAGTAGAACGGACAGAGAAATGACCTCTCTTCTGAATGAACATGTATGTGAAAATTTATTTTTCTTCCCCTGTTTATTTTCATTCTCTTCATTATTATTATTATCACTATTTGTACAAATATGCAACTTAACAATATTCTGTATATCCACAATTGACAATGCATTTCATGCTGAAACAAGTATTGCAAATAAATTGTTTTAATATCTCACTGAAAAAAAATCTCTTCATTTTTTACTGAAAGAATCTTTTTCCTTTCTACTATTTGTTTTTATATATATATATATATATATATATATATATATATATATATATATTGAGGCTAAAATGTGAGTCTTGTTACTCTGAAGTTTCGCCTGTTTATCACAGGTTCATCAGACTTGTGTGTGTATATATATATATATATATATATATGTATACACATATGACTTACATTAGCCCAATGTTTCACTCCTTATTCAAAACAGTAGGGTTTTTTAAGGATATTTAGCTGCTACTTGTAGTGTGATGTGTTGGTATGGTGATTGTGTTGTTATTTTATCTTACAGTACTTTAGAACATAGATTAATTTTAAATGTGTCATCCTCTATTTAAGACAATATGGTGTGATTTGGGGGAAAATTTGACTGCTATTTCTAGGTCAAGAGATCAGGTAAAGTCTCGTTGACCTAGTTGCAGGATACATTATGGTATGTTATTATGCATAATATTAAAGTTGATGTGAGTTTTGTGTTTATGAACGCCTTTGTTTGCTTGCAAACGTTTGTGTATCTACATGTGTGGGTGTGTATATAAATATAAGTGGGTGTATATATATAAATATATCTATGTATGAATATTTATCGTGCTTGATAAATATACATTTTATATTTCTATTGGAAATCCATCTCCTTGACATTATAAAGTATTTTAGTTAAGACTAACAGAATTATTTAGTCATTGAATAAATAAATGGCTGAGTATTCCACAGAATGTAATTCTCAGGCAGTCAACAGTTCACTGTGTGTGACAAGACTGGCTTTTTGAATTACAGGTACAGTTCATCTGATGGGCTTCTAAACAGTTTCTGGTTATCATATTTCCCCTCACAAGACTTGAGTTGACATGACTGCTAGTATATGATGACCACTTAAAGATATACATCATTTAACTCTTTAGTATTTACATTACTCTATATATACTGTTGTATTTTCACAGTAAAGGCTTCATCTCACATAATATGAAATCTATAAAATTTTGATATTTATTTTGAGAACAATACTTTGTCTGTATGAGTAGCCAGTTATGGCCAGTTTGAACAGAAAGAGGTGAGAGAATTCTGGCTGGATTTGGCCGGCTTAAATGCTGAAGGGCTAACATGTACTTACATCTGTATAATGTGTTCCTCTTATGTTTTTCTCCATCTGCAGCTGAAGGACAGTGGGGTACGGCTTGATGTGAAACCAAAAAACACGATAACCCTCACATTAGATGTGCTCGTTGCAGACAAGATTCAACAGGTAAACTGCATTATTAAATAGTTTTTGTTTAGTCAAGGTTTAGACATGTTCAAAGGCATTATAGCTGAGCCTCTTTCTACCTTTATATGCATAGTTTATCTTGGACTATACTATAACAATGCCAGTCCATGCATGTTATTATTACTCTCCATCCCCAAATATCTGTGTAAAAGAGACCAGCCTTTTATTACTTGAGCCATCAGTTTTATGCCTTTGTAATTGCTCCTTTCTAGAACACTCCTTTTTCCCTTGTAATAATTAACAATTATACTGCTATGCCAGTCATTCTGTTTGGCACCTGATTTACCGTGCAAATGACAAACTCAAGTTTTACTTCATTCAATGATTTCATCATTTCAACAACTTTTCCATTTTTCATATCCCTCATTACTTTCACCCTATTCACAATATCAAATGATGTCACCTTTCTCATTTTGTTAGGATGAACTGGACAGGATGAATAAAGAACTTCAGGTATGTCATTAAATTTGTTTTTCTCTTTCTCTTTTCTTCATTACCTTTTGTACTTCTTCCTTTTCCTTCCCTCTCGCTTCTGCTCTGTAATTCTTTTAAATTCTTTTCACCTTTCCTCATATTTCTTTCTCTTGTACATGGGATGCCATTGCACTAATTCTTTCATAGTTATATTTTTAATGAAGATGCGTGGCCTAGTAGTTAAGGTGTTGGATTTATGATTACAATATCATGGGTTCAATTCCTGGACCAGGTTGTATTTTGTGTTTTTGGCAAAACACTTTATTTCACATTGTTCAATATAGTCAGCTAAAAATGAGTACCAATACTAGATGGGGGTTTAACCCTGCAAAGGATTAGTGTCTTGTCCAAGGGAAAGTGTTGTACTCTGTTACTTAACAGTAAGGAAACTGGGATAAGCACTAGCCTAATCCGCCTCTGAGCTTGAGACAGACTTAAGACCTTTTTTTTTAAAGATACTACTTTAGCTTTTCAATTAATGTTGAAAATAAATCAACAATTTAGACATATTTATTAGCCCTGTTCCTACTAAATTACCTTAAATCACCCTTGGTTTTGTGACACAAAACTGTTTGTTTTAATGTGTTCTTACTTATATTAAAACTTCCCAACATAATTTTATGTAATATAATTGATTGAATAATTAAAATGTTAGTTATTTTTACTAAATCCCTCCATTTCTAAAAAAATTATTTAAAAAATTAATTCAAACACATAAACAGTATAATTCATTCAAATATGGTGGCAAAAGAGTTAAAATTACTAACTTTTTCATTATTAAAGCTTGGAACATGAATGTTTTACTTCAAATGAATGTTTTACTTCAAAAAATAAATCCTATAAAATTGGCAGTTTTGAATAATAGAAGGGGAGTTTTGGGTTGGGATGGAACCCAAAAGATTAAAACCTCATGAATTGTCTTGCAGCAAAGCTTCTTGTTGCTCCTCCACATCACCACCATGTATTCACACTTCACTACAACACTACTACACATCACCACCATGTATTCACACTTCACTACAACACTACTACACATCACCACCATGTATTCACACTTCACTACAACACTACTACACATCACCACCATGTATTCACACTTCACTACAACACTACTATCTATTTAGCACCATGTATTCACACTTCACTACAACACTACTATCTATTTAGCACCATGTATTCACACTTCACTACAACACTACTATCTATTTACTAATGCTTTCTTTTCTTAATTTCAGGCTGACCTGGAGTGTGGTGGTGTTAGCAACATGTTAGCTGAGCTGAGTGAACCTTGTGGTGAGTATCTAGTGTGTGTGTCTAAGCCTATGTGCACGCACACAAACACACGCAAACACACACATACATGAACACATGTGTGCACAGTAATCTGTACAAACACATGTCCACACACAAACACATGTATCCACACACAAACACATGTATCCACACTCTCATATAAAAACACACACTTTTGATCTTCATATCTGTTCTTATGTTTCTCTCCCTCTTTCCTTAGATGGAATGTTACCAGAACATAAAAAGACACTAGAAAAGGTAAATGTTTTTTTTTAATAGTCTCAGGAAATAATCACTGGATAGATTTTATGTACAAAACCAACTGACAGGAGACACAGGCAAGATGGACCTGCTGATCTATTTTGTTATTTGTATTCATTTATATATTGTAAGTATGAATTGTATGTCCAGCATTTGTACAGGAAATGTCACTGTTATAAACATATTATTGTAGATATAAACCTTTGCAACTGTTGTATATATAAACATATGCTGCTATGTCTCTATACCCTTGTTACTGTTGTGTGTGTCTCTAAACCCTTGTTACTGTTGTTGTATCTATAAACCCTTGCTGCTACTCATCATCATCACCGTTTTACGTCCGTTCTTCCACGCTAGCATGGGTTAGACGGGTTGTCCTGTTGTGGGCAGTGTCTGGTCGGCTGACCATGCCTTGCTCATACAGGAACTGATCTGGCTTGATTTCTACAGCTGGATGCCCTTCCTAACACCAACCTCATTTACAGTGAGTGCTACTATTATATATATAAACCCTTGCTACTATTATATATATAAAACATTGATAGTGTTATATATTTAAACCCATTATAGTGTTATATATTTAAACCCATGATAATGTTATATCTATAAGCCCTTGCTGTAGTGTACATGCCAACCTCAGTTATTCTCCCATAACAGAAATGTTATCTCGATAAATTTTTCTTCTTTCAGCTAAGTAATTTCCCACAACATAACATCAATGAGCTGCCACCATGGGAGACACTGTTTGAGGCTTCCAATTACTGTTGTCTCTTCAACTCTGACCTACAACTCAATCATATACAGTTCATGCCTGGAAATAGTAAAATAGACAATACTCTGGCAAACACAGAAGGTAAGAGGCTGTGACGAGTCAGGCTTTACACTTATAGTTACTGCATGAAGCAGTGGTTTTCTGAGTGTGTATATCTGGTGGTATGTGTATTTTTTAATGTGGAGGATACTATATTGGAGGTGTGTGGTGTGGTTGAGTGTGCTGGAGGTGTGAGGTGTGGTAGAGGCTCCCTTGTTGGCGTGCATAGTTTTATAGATGTTAAGAGTAATATTTACAGTGAAATAATGTCACTGTATATGGGTAGGGGTGAGGTAATACAATAAGGTGTTTGATTGGAGGTATGTTGTCTATAAGTATTTGTGTGTATACAAACATGTTGCCATCACTCTCTGAACTAATATGTATTTAACTCACCCAAATATTTACAGGTACCGAGCAGCTAGAGTTTATTCTGAAGTCTGATATCCTGCGTATTGTGTGGTATGCTGTATCCAACAAGAATTTGGTCCTTCGATGGCTGTTCTTCTTGAGTAAGAACCCAATGAATACTTTTTTAGTTTTTTACTCCCCATTTTCCCATTCTATTCCTAAGAACTTTTTATTCTCTTCTTTGTAAATAGTGTATCATACTTGTTTTGTGCACCTTTTTATATTTCAAATTTATACATGGCTAGTGAAATAAATAAAAAAAGATAAGATAACATGATATAGATGTGTTTAAGAAATTTGTTCTGGAAGTATATGGTTCCTGGCTCAATTTTCCTCAACTTCATCTTGGTCAAATGTCCTCTACTATAGCTTCTGGATAACAACCAATGACTCATAAGTAAAATTTGATACATAAAAATTGCTGAAGCCTGTCATATTTAGATTTAAGACTTTGCCTCAAATAAGACCCCTTGTCATGGTATTTGTCAGGCTAACTCATGCTTTAGAAAGGGAAATGGCCTTAAAAGGCTTGTTGTTGTATATGGAAAGTTTGAGCACGGTATGGTTGTCCAATCATGTAGTATTTAATTTGAAAACAGAAAGTTCACCAGAAAGTTCTGTTGAATGAGAAGACAAACTATGGAAGGAGACTCTGGAAGAAATATATGGGTCAGATCTAAGAATATTGGACCTTACAGACAAGATGACAAATAAATGTAGACAAGTGGCCTGTGTCTGATACTACTACCATCATCACCACCACCACTACTATTACTACTACCACCCTCTTACACACATTCTCCCATTCAATGTCACAGTTTTCTCCAGGTTTTCAGTGCTAACTAACTTTATTTGCAGTGTCTATTCACAAAGACGTCTCAGTGAGTGAAGCATGTTATCAGATTATAATGAATGCTATCCAGCTACAGCTGTCCTCTTCTCGGACAAAGAACACATGGGCACCAGACATTGCAGATATTTTACGTATATTTATAAACTATGGTGAGTTGTTGCTCTTTTATTTTTTTAACTATTTTGGTACAGTCAAGGTTGTATGGTTAAGGAGTCCTGTTTGCAACTCCATGGTTTTCAGCTCCTCTGTGATGCACCTCAGGCAAGTGTCTTCTACTAGAGCCTTAGACCAATAAATGCCTTGTTGGTGAATTTGGTAAACAGAAACTGTGAGGAAGTTTGTTGTATAAAGTGTGTGTCTGTTACTGTGTGTTGTTTTCATATTGGCATCATTTACAGTATGTGGTGCTGTTTCTCTGTTTTTCATTTACAATACATCTTCGCAACTTAGATTTAATGAAGGTTTGCTGTGAATATATTTGAAATATAAAGAAATGGTTGGTTTCAGGATGGGTCTTGTAGACGTAGAAAAACTGTCTCCAAAAGTTTCATCTAACCAATGTTAGCATGGAAAAGTGGATATAAAAACGTCAATGACGATGATTTTTCATGTTGGAAAGATCTGATGTCATTTAGTTCCAAGTCAAGCTTGATGAAGCAAACCAATAATCAAAAGCATTCCATCTATGTTCATTTGACCTTTTTATATGCTGTGTTTACTTCAGTTCTTGAAATAGGTACACCATATACCTGTGTATTGTAAGAGATATTTAAAAGGATTAGTGTTAGGAAGGACATCTGGTTGTAAAACATTCTCAAAATACCCATGGAAAAGTGGACATAAAAACAATGATGTATAAAGTTCAATATTCAATATATAAACAATACAAAGAACTATATATATATCATTGTTTTACATCTGCTTGGATGGTCTTTTCTAGCACAGCATCCCTCCACTCATTGCAGAAGTGTGAATCTTATATATTGTGTTTTACATAGTTTTTGGCAAATGTTTTCTGGCTGCACTTTCTATCATCGATCACTTTACAGAGTGACTACTCTCCTGAATGGGTTGCCTTCACAAGATCCAGTTTATAGAGCCCATCCCTACCCCTGTAATGTATTTGTGTGAGTGAGTGTACAGTGATTATTTATTAACACTATTCTAATCTTTACCTGCTTTAGGTGCACCAGTACATGACCTCGTACCAAACCAAACATTTCTTCAATCTCTACCTCTTGGGTAAGTTATTCCATCTTTACTTGAAACATCTTGACATTATAGCTAACAATTTTGAATATTAACCCTTTAGCATTTAAACTGGCCATATCTGGCCAGAATTCTCTCACCTTTTTCTCTTCAAACTGGCCACTCACACTTATGTTAAGGTATTTTAATGTGCTCTGATGTTGGGTTTGAATAGTTTTTAGGATTCCCCAGTTCAGCAGCCAGTACGTTAAAGAAAATTGATAGTTACAACAATAAAGGCTGAACAGAGAACAAATTTTTTAACAAACAATAATTTGTACAACCATAATGGAAATTCCAAGTAACAGAAAATATTTAAATTACATTGTTAGAGCCTCAGAGTATACAATATTTTTTGTTCGGCGCTCCGGAGCAAAGATGAAGAGATTGTTTGGCGAGCTCACCCTTGAGCATCCTACATACAATTGACCATGGGAGAATCACTGATTTTGTAGCTTGTCTCGCGGAGAAGCTCTGTAGACGCTGACCTCTGGACACTCCTGTCAGGAGCAGGTAAGCTGTAGTGACTTAGAGGCCTACCACCAATCTCCAGGACACTCTTTTCAAGACAAATGAACGCCTCATTGAAAACGACATCGTATGTTATGTTTAGATTGTGTCTGCGTGTGCGGTGGAGGATGTCCTCAGCATAATAGCAAAAAGTTTTCGCAGCTGAGAAGGGACTTTAGCAGTTGCTGCTTTTTGCAGGATGAGGTGCCAATGGCTGTCATCGTGTAACATACCACACATCTGGCAAGCCAAACGAAACGGTAAGTGGAACATTGATGGCCATTGATGATTCTCAGATCTTGGAAAGACTGTGGTCCTCTAACCTCGAACAGTAACAATGACGATAAGCTGCGTGCTTCTTAACGGGATCTTCTGAAACTAAAAAAATCCGTCTGTGAACGCAGAAGTAAATATTTCGAAAAACGTTATCTAATGCAGACAGCCAGACATACAGCTATGTATCTATCTAAAAAGACAGACTAAGAAAAAGAGGGGAATGTTGTGCGACGTCATAAGAAAAAGTGAGGAATGACGTATAACTGGAAGTGTTGACATTTGAAATTTTAAAGAAGTGAATATTTAAATAATGTTTTTAATCTTTTAACAAAATTCAGTAGACAAAAATACCCTCACTTTTTTACTTGGAAAAAGTTACATCTATGGTGCAAATTTGGTGCTGTTTGGTCGAGCTGTTTGGCGGAACGTTTACCTACATACGGCCGTCAGCTTTATAGTATAGATAAAGCCTTTACCATGAAAATACAATAGTAAATATAGAGTAATGTAAATACTAAAGGGTTAATGGTTTGATCCCACTAGGTAGTGTTAATGGTTTGATCCCACTAGGTAGTGTTAATGGTGTTATTGTTGTTAAGCTTTCATTGAACAATTTTCTATGATCAAAAACATTTAAGCTATCACCATTCCATGTTTCCCTATGTATTGGGACCACATCCAATTTCTGAGAAGGTTGGGTCTGTTATGAGGGTAATTTGACTACTATTTGTAGTCTAAGGATACAATCTGTTGGTATCAATAACAAGTAGAATCTGACTTGACTTGACCTATTGTATATAATTAAGGATTTATATATATATTTCTTAATGTTTCTATAATCCTCAGGGCTCTGCAAACACCTATCAACACAAACTGTAAACAAACGAAACAAGACAAATCTTCTACTTCAACAACTTCTGGTAACATTGATCCTGCGCAACCTGTAGCTTTACAAGATGCTGCATCAGCACCAAAACTCAGGAAATCTGATGAAACACAGTTTAACACCACTGGTTTGGTTTATGTTCTCTCAGTGTTAAGTTTCGTCCTTGATTCGAGGTGAGTTATATTTGAAGCAGTATTATTTGTTGTTATTGTTGTTACTAATAACTTTAACTCTATGACAATCTCTTCCTTATTCCTCAACCAGAGCATGACTTGTTTTGGTTCTCCAGCCTGACAGACATGTATATTTTATATTGTTAGAAAAAATCACAGTAATAGGCATCACCTTTATTGGATTATATAAGGTTTGTAATAAAGAAAACGGAAAAAAAATTAAATAGCAAAAAGTGAGGGGAAAGCAGGGTGGGAATGGCAGACTCTACACCCCAGTCAAGGTGGTATATTTCAGCTGTACCCCACAAGTAAAATAGCAAAAGCATTGCCACAGAGAGCAGCCAACATCCACTACACCACCTCATGGACCTCTTTCTTCAGGGATGCACTTCTCCCAATTTTGCAGTAGAAAACAACTACTGGAACCGAGGACACCAGAGGTCTCAATGGTGACAGGCATGAAAAGGGAGCAGCAGCTATTGTTTTCATAATTCAAGTGACAAACTTTCCTTATTATTGACCAATCAGAACACAACTTTTCATTTTCTCCTTGCTTCCAGTAATATTTACACTTCTAAACAAAAGTGACAACTTTCTGTATAGCCAACACTACCGATAGATGCTGTGTGGTATCATTGTGGTCACCATCAATAGGCCTGTGTTCAGTATCATTGTGTTACTTTGAGCAAATGTTTTCTGCAATCGTCCCAGGCTAGATAGACTAAAATTGTATAGAAGTCTGTCAGATGGACTTTACATATTCTTGGATATTAGAAATTATTATTCCTTCTCCTCTTCTTGAGAGGGTTATGGGGGAAGATTTCTTAGACATGCCTTCCAGAGGGTCCTATCAGAAGCAAACCATCTCCAAATAAAACCAACTGAGCTTATAGATGTTGTCCAACCAGATGGCTTTGCATGTAAAATTTATCCAGTGATTCTTTCCTTATACATTTTATAACCACATGTCCATAGTATTGGAGCTACTCCCTGATCTCCAAGCTACGCACCCTATTGAGTAATGTTACTTCAAAAACCGTTCAGAGGAGCCCCATTTCAGCCACTTGTGTTCACATATTCTTTTGGTCATTGCCCAAGAGTCTGACCATAGGTAAAGGTAGTCACAAATACCAAATTGAAAATATTAATTTTGGCTTGATTATTCATCCTTCTTAATCTAATCTTTCATTGCTTCTGCAGACCAAATTATACAACAGACCAACTCTCTGCCTTGTTTTTGATGTTGTGCAAAATCCGGTTGGATATCCACATTGCTACGTAAGTAACAGTATTCTCTCTCATTTCAGTGTTGTCTCCCCACTATCACCCTTAGTCACAATCTGGCTAACCCATGATAAAAGACTATTCACCTTTAACTATTCAATCTTTTTTTCTCAATCATAATGTATAACTACATGTTGTGTGTGTATGTATGTATGTATATATATATATATATATATAGTCCAGTGATATGTATGACTGTGTATGTATATATATTGTCAATGATATGTATGACTATCTATACATATATATATTGTCCAGTGATGTGTGCGGCTGTGTATATAAATTGTACTGTCTTTATTTACAAAGGGATCCGCTGGTCAAGAATTTGCAATCTGTTCTCTCAAGAATAATCCAGAAATATCCAAACACAGAATGGCCAGAAACGGTAAGTGTGTGTGTACATATATATATATAGACACATATATATATATGTATATATCATCATCATTTAACGTCTGCTTTCTCTGCTATCAAATGTTAGGCAGCTTGTCACAGACCTTCGGTACTTAATCAGAGCTACTGACTTCACTTAGTTTCTGTCTTTCTTCAGTTTAGCTTGCACTTCTTCAACTTAGAAATTTTAATACATTTTTATTTCTGCTTGGTGGATCTTTGCCAGTACTTCATGTCATCAATCCTCACATTCTTTTGAGGTCCAGTGTCACCACATCATGTCATCTCTGTCATAAGGTTCAGCTTCACCACTTCATATCATCAATCCCCACAGTCCTTTGTCACCTGTCATAAGGTTCAGCTTCACCACTTCATATCATCAATCCCCTACAGTCCTTTGTCACCTGTCATAAGGTTCAGCTTCACCACTTCATATCATCAATCCCCTACAGTCCTTTGTCATCTGTCATAAGGTTCAGCTTCACCACTTCATATCATCAATCCCCTACAGTCCTTTGTCACCTGTCATAAGGTTCAGCTTCACCACTTCATATCATCAATCCCCTACAGTCCTTTGTCACCTGTCATAAGGTTCAGCTTCACCACTTCATATCATCAATCCCCTACAGTCCTTTGTCATCTGTCATAAGGTTCAGCTTCACCACTTCATATCATCAATCCCCTACAGTCCTTTGTCACCTGTCATAAGGTTCAGCTTCACCACTTCATATCATCAATCCCCTACAGTCCTTTGTCACCTGTCATAAGGTTCAGCTTCACCACTTCATATCATCAATCCCCTACAGTCCTTTGTCACCTCTGTCATAAGGTTCAGCTTCACCACTTCATATCATCAATCCCCTACAGTCCTTTGTCACCTCTGTCATAAGGTTCAGCTTCACCACTTCATATCATCAATCCCCACAGTCCTTTGTCATCTCTGTCATAAGGTTCAGCTTCACCACTTCATATCATCAATCCCCACTGTCCTTTGTCATCTCTGTCATAAGGTTCAGCTTCCTAAGATCAGTCTTCACCACTTCATGTCTGTCTAGGTCTATATCTTCTACTGAGATTTCTCTACATTTCTTCATGCAGCTGTCATCATCCATATGCATCACATATCAGTGCAGATTCCTCACACCACACCACATCAAATTCTTATTCTGAGTCTTTCTCCCAGTTCACCATTGCTACATCATTCGTGCACACTAACATTACATATCTACTAGAACATACTCGTTTCATTTCTTTCTAGTCTTTGCAGATTTTCTACAGTCAACGCCCATGTCTGCAGTGTTGCCAATTTTTTAAAGAGTAAACATTTTAAATAGATTTAAAAAAACATAAAATCGATTGACTTACATTATATTTAATCAAAATTAAAGTCTTCTAAATCAAAGCTCTCTGCTAAAACATGGAATCTGTTAACTTTTTCTTCTGGAGTCCAGTTATAGGCATCTAATGTTCTTATTTTCTGCAAGATTTCCCTCAGCACTTTGTAACTGAAGCAGCAGTTACCATTACTCTTTAAATCAGGTTTTATGGCTGTTTGTGCAACTTAAAATAAACAATATTCATGACACTAAAATGTCTTTCCACATCAGCTTTTAAATGTGATAAAATAAGTAGTTTAAATGTTTCCAAAAAGCTCTTTGAACAGATTTTCTCTAGCAAAATCTCTATACAAAGAAAATTCAGTCAAAAATGAAATTGTATTCAAAACATTCTGTAGCTGCTTCTACTGAAAGTCTTTTTTAACTGTAGTCTCATCGTTTTCATAAAAATATCTTACTATCTTGTCAAATACATCCTAACATAGGGTAAATTATAGAATATATGCTGGAGTAAAAAAAGAAGGGTGGGGGATTAATTCTTAAATTATTTCTTCCATTTATGTTCAAATTCCATTAAGTTTTATTCAGAAAAGATGTAAAGGGAGGGGAGAGTTACGAATAAGATGATGGCACGTGGAAAGAGAAAAAGTGATACTGGGCTTACGGTCAGAACGACTATTGGGGTGGTATAAGGGTGAACAAATATAACTGGAGTTAAAATGTAAAGAGTCATTGCCAGACGCTCTGACATCATCTAACAATTCTGTCAATTCACTGCATTGATGATGATGATGGTAATAGTATGATAATACAGTCAAAATAATGTTTCTACTTTAGGCACAAGACCTGTAATTATCCCAGTGCATTACTGACACTTTATTTTATTGACCCCATCAGGATGAAAGACAAAGTTAACCGGGGCAGGATTTGAAGTCAGAACGTAAAGGGCTTCAACTCTATGCTACAAAGCATGGTGTCTGACGCTCTACCAATACTGCCAATCCACTGTTCTTAGTCAGAATAATAAATAATACAGCCAAACTAATAAACCTTTAACTTAAATATTGTCTCTAATGTGAAGCTCATGTTGGTATTGTAGATAGCAATAGTTGTGGTGTGGCGTGTTGTAGCTAGTTGTTACTGGTATAAGCTCTTGAATGAATGCTATTATTTATATTTTCCAGGCCATCAATTTGTCCATTGACCTAGCTACACTGACCAGAGATCCCCATAATATGCTCTTCCTTACACAAACCTTACCACATTGTCAGCACAGTGTCGAACTGCGACAGAGACTGGCCACACTACAGCTTTATTTGATCACTGAACAGGATATATCCACTATTAGCAAACAGGAGGTTAATGTGAGTAGCCTTTACACTCTATTCTCTGCATTCTCTTACTTTATCTGAGTATATGTGTGTATGTACTGTATCTGTGTGTGTGTGTGTGTGTGTTATATGTATTCTCTCTCTCTAATGTTTAATGTCTTTGTGTCTGTTGCTTTGAAGTCTGTAGTTCCAGACAAGATGAAGCACCAACCGTGTTTATATATAAAAATCTCTCTCTGCATATTTTGTATACTGTGTGTGTGTCTAAGGGCACCCTGTTGTATACTGTGTGTGTGTCTAAGGGCACCCTGTTGTATACTGTGTGTGTGTCTAAGGGCACCCTGTTGTATACTGTGTGTGTGTCTAAGGGAACCCTGTTGTATACTGTGTGTGTGTCTAAAGGCACCCTGTTGTATACTGTGTGTGTGTCTAAAGGCACCCTGTTCGAAAAAATGCTTTAAGGTGTTTGTTCTGGATCTTTACCTTATTAGCTGAAATCTTGCTGAGGTCAGCTTTGCCTTCCTGGAAGGGTAAAATAAAGTACCAGTCATGTACTGGTGTTAATATAATTGGTCCCTACCCTCTCAAAATATTGCCAATCTTGTGTCTAAATTAGAAGCCTTAATGCTACTAATAGAAGCTATTACTACTACTGCTGCTACTAATACTATGAATGTCATTATCATTATTCCTATATTTTCAGATATCTCAATTGTTTTGTCTGTTTCCTCATCTGAAATCCTTTGCTCAAAACAAACTCAGTACTCTCTCTATAACTGTTGACTTACTTAGCATCGCTGTTGGAGGGATCTCTTTCCAGAAATCTGACCGGGTAAACTTATTCTTTCTTAATTTCTTATTAATATTAGGCCAGTGGATTGGCAGAATCATTAGAGCGTTGAACAAAATGCTTTGTGGTATTTAGTTACATCCCTTTACACCATCATCATCATCATCATCATCATACGTCCATTTTCCAGGCTGGTATGGGTAGGATGGGCTGTCCCTTTGGGAGAGATCAGGTTGGAGGACCATGTTTTGTTCACACACAGCTGATTTTGGCTTGGTTTCATAGTGTGTGACAAGGCTGGTCCTTTGAATTACAAGCACAGTCTAGCCAATGAATTTTCAAACAGTTTCTGCCTACACAATTTCACAGACAAGGCATGGGTTGACCTGAGGCTAGAGTAAATGAACTCAGGCTAGAGTAAATGAACTCTTGCTTATCATGCCACACAGTAGGATCAAATCCTGGACCCAATGATTAGGAAATGAACTTTTTAATCATTTGTTCATACTGATTACACAAAATATCCCAATAATCTAAATTTAACTGGTTTTAGTTACTGGACTACTGCCTTGCTGGAGCAACACTTATAGAGGAGTCCAATTTGTTGTAAGCATGTGTATGTGTGTATATATATATCATTATCATCGATTAACGTTCATCCTTCACGCTAGCATGGGTTAGACGGGTCTTGTTTTGAGGCAAGTCGTGTCGAGTGACTGTGTCTCGCTCATATAGGGGTGTTTCTGGCTGGTTTTCTACGGTTGGATGCCCTTCCTAACGCCAACCATATTTACTGTGTGGGCTGGGTGCTTTTTGCCACGTCTTTTACACGTCCACTTTACAGTGTGTATATATATATATGTGTATGTATGTGTGTGTGTGTATAAAAGCACACATGCAGACACACTCATTTCCAGTTTAAGGTTAAATAACTCAGTACGTCGTTGATGTACTGCTTCCTCCTGCAGTTTCCTCTTCCCATCAGTCTGGGAAGCTCTACAGAAGAGTCTAGGTCAGCCTTTACAGAAGAGTCTAGGTCAGCCTTTACAGAAGAGTCTGGGTCAGCCTGTACAGAAGAGTCTAGGTCAGGCTGTACAGAAGAGTCTAGGTCAGGCTGTACAGAAGAGTCTAGGTCAGGCTGTACAGAAGAGTCTAGGTCAGGCTGTACAGAAGAGTCTAGATTCGGCTGTACAGAAGAGTCTAGGTCAGGCTGTACAGAAAGAGTCTAGGTCAGGCTGTACAGAAAGAGTCTAGGTCAGGCTGTACAGAAAGAGTCTAGGTCAGGCTGTACAGAAAGAGTCTAGGTCAGGCTGTACAGAAAGAGTCTAGGTCAGGCTGTACAGAAAGAGTCTAGGTCAGGCTGTACAGAAAGAGTCTAGGTCAGGCTGTACAGAAAGAGTCTAGGTCAGGCTGTACAGAAAGAGTCTAGGTCAGGCTGTACAGAAGAGTCTAGGTCAGGCTGTACAGAAGAGTCTAGGTCAGGCTGTACAGAAGAGTCTAGGTCAGGCTGTACAGAAAGAGTCTAGGTCAGGCTGTACAGAAAGAGTCTAGGTCAGGCTGTACAGAAAGAGTCTAGGTCAGGCTGTACAGAAAGAGTCTAGGTCAGGCTGTACAGAAAGAGTCTAGGTCAGGCTGTAAAATAAATATTTTAAAAAAAGACCTAAACCTAATGTTCAATGATATTCATCTGTTATATTTATTTATTTCATAACTTATTTTCCACGTAATCTTTCATCAGGAAAATTTACAGCAGATTATGCTTGATGTGATGCAGTTGTCTGAATGTCTACGAGATAACGGAAGAACTGTTGCCTGCTCAGTGGTATGTAGTCACATCTTCTCTTATTCTCTATCCATTTTCTGTGCTGGCATGGATTGGATGGTTCGTCATTGTTTGAGTCGGCGTCAGTTCTTAATTGAAGTTACTGCCCTCATTTAAAGCCTGCTTTTTCCAAGCTGGCATGGGTTGGGCTGGTTGTCTCTGGTCAAGTCAAAAGGATCGATCGACTTTCGTCAAATTCGACCGAGGAAACAATGTTTTTGTTGGTCTTTCCAGTTGCTAATACTATCTATCGGTCGCAACTCCAGGTAGAAGAAGCAACGTGAAATAAAGTGTCTTGCTCAAGTTGGTAATTACCATATATACTCAATTATATGTGACCAAAACATAAATGGTTAAATGCCATCTAAAGGGGGGGGTTATGTTTGGATCAGCTTAGATTCGATAAATATGATAGTTGGAGTTGCCCTCTTCTCAGACTTGCCAAGGACCAGATCTCACATAAGTTTCAGTTCTGGCATGGTTTCTACAGCTAACTCACTCTTCTTAGCTCACACCATTTTACAGAGTGTGTACTGTGTGAATATTTTCATGCCACCCGTACTAGATGTTTGTATTATATTCTTTTAAGGTTAATGAAATACCATATACACTCAAATATAAGCCGTCCTTTCCTATTTTATGTCTGAGAAATGGGCAAACATCTTTTTTTGTTGGAGTCACATATTCCTTGGTTTATATTCAAGTATATACAGTAAGTATCAGTGAAAATATCAGGTTGATAGCTCACCTTGTGCATTTGTTAGAAATCTTCCATCTCCATTGTTTTTACATCTGCTCCTCCATGCTGGCATACATCAGGGCAGGACTTATGGGGCAGTATTTTACAGCCATACAGTATGTAAGGATACAGTATACCTAGTCTAAACTGAGATACACAACGCAATTATTATTAGTATCTTAAGAAAAAGCAACTAAAATTATGGGACAACCTAATATAAATTAACAAACATGTTTTTTAGATGGACATTTTCTGTTAAATCATTGAAGGATGTTAAGAGTTGAAATGGGTGTGTTTGTGATTAAGTCATGTTGTTGTTTGTCACATTGTGTTGGTGTTTACTTCACTAAAATATTCTACCATCTCTCTTTATGTTTCAGGTAAAAAACAAATTGGTGATTCTCAGCAACAGATGGAAGATATTCTTGGAAACGGTAGGATTAACTCAGGTAAACATTAATTAATAATTATGTACATAATCACCACCATAGTTCTCAGAGTGGTAAGGGCCATTCTTATTACTCTAATCAAGAATTTATTGTATATTGTGATTCAAAGCTGCTACTGCAACCACCACCGCCACCATAAACACCATTACCACAAGAAGGGAGTCTGGTATGCATGGCCGATTGCTAGTCTTTCACAAAAGCACCTTGCCCTGCCTTGTGTCTCAGAGGGGAACTTTCTAGATTCAAATCCATGGACACTCAATATTACCCTGCCTTCTGTCTGAGGGGAACTTTCATCATCATCATTTTACGTCCGCTTGTCCCTGCTTGCAAGGGTGGGACGTGTCTTATTCAGCACAGCATCTCTCCACTTGTCACGGTCCTTCGTCATCTCCCCCGTGAACTTCAGCGATCTGAGGTCTGCTCTCACCACCTCCGCCCATGTTTTTCGTGGTCTTCCTCTACTGCGTCTTCCTTCTACTTGGATTTCTTGGTACTTCTTTACTCAGCGGTCATCCTCCATGCACATCACATGTCTATACATACCATCTCAGTCTTCTCTTCCGCACACCACAACTTATCCTTATACCCAGTTTCTCTCTCAACTCATCTATGCTTGGTCATTCATGCACATTGACATTGCAAACTTCCTAGATTCCAACCCATGGTCATTTATAACGAAAGAGGTCCTACAAACTACTACCATCACTACCACTACTTCTACTCTTATTACTATTGATCATAATCATAATATATTGTCTTAGGGTTTGCCCCACACCGCATTCATCCGTCCTACCTTCTTTCTCTTTCAGAAAAAACTATTTGCCTGGACACGTGTGGACGGACCCCAAGAATTTATTAAGAAGGAATCAGAAGGGATGGCAATCCATGAAGAGATTATATTATCAGACTCTGACAGTAGCATTGGCACTGATTCTGGTTCATTCTCAGACTGCAGTATATTCAGCCTGCCAGATATAGGGTTGGACACAACTTCTTAGTTTTTTAGGTTTTTTTTTGCTGTTAATTTCTTTTCATCCTTGTATACATTTTTACATTTTTTCCCTATCTTTTTTTTAAAGTCTTTCTGTATTTTGATGTTTTTATTATTTTATTTTATTTTTTTATTTTTCTAGTATTTATTTTGTATTTTAAAAAAATATATTTTATATATTTGTATCTTTTTTTTTTTCATTTAAGTTCTCTTTTACTTAATCTGTTTTTATATTTATATATGTATATATATATATTTATATGTATATATATATATGTGTGTGTGTGTGTGTATACATTTTGTTGGCTGCTTTATATTATATTTATTGACTTCTGATTGCTTTTGGTGCTGATGACGTCACAAGTCACATGACACCCTCATGTGACACACTAGCTTTGTCTCCCAATAAGGAATAGAAAGAAATGAAGAAAACAAAATCACCTGGCAAATATTTTATCTATTTGTCTATCTTGTAACATTCCATTATTAACATAGCTGTTAAATGTGCTACTCTCAGTCTTATAAGCCTTTATTTTCACTGTAATGTTACCATCTGATATCATTACATTACCATCTGATAACATTACAATACCATCTGATATCAATAACATTACCATCTGATATCAGTTACATTATCAACTGATATCAGTTACATTACCATCTGATATCAGTTACATTATCAACTGATATCAGTTACATTATCAACTGATATCAGTTACATTATCAACTGATATCAGTTACATTATCAACTGATATCAGTTACATTACCATCTGATATCAGTTACATTATCAACTGATATCAGTTACATTATCAACTGATATCAGTTACATTACCATCTGATATCAGTTACATTATCAACTGATATCAATTACATTACCAACTGATATCAATTACAATACCATCTGATATCAATAACATTACCAACTGATACCAGTTACTTTACCATCTGATATCAGTTACATTACCGTCTGATATCAGTTACTTTACATCTGATATTGGTTACATTATCACCTGATATCGGTTACATTACCATCTGATATCAATAACATTACCATCTGATATCAATAACATTACCATCTGATATCAGTAACTTTATCATCTGATATCGGTTACATTACCATCTGATATCATTACATTACCATCTGATATCATTACATTACCATCTGATATCATTACATAACCATCTGATATCAGTTACTTTATCATTTGATATCACTTACATTACCATCTGATATCACTTACATTACCATCTGATATCAATAACATTACCATGTGATATTGATAACATACCATCCACACACAGTCTATATCATTACCACACAGTCTATATCATTACCACACAGTCTATATCATTACCACACACAGTCTATATCATTACCACACAGTCTATATCATTACCACACACAGTCTGTATCATTACCACACACAGTCTATATCATTACCACACACAGTCTATATCATTACCACACAGTCTATATCATTACCACACACAGTCTGTATCATTACCACACACAGTCTATATCATTACCACACAGTCTATATCATTACCACACACAGTCTATATCATTACCACACACAGTCTATATCATTATCACACACAGTCTATATCATTACCACACAGTCTATATCATTACCACACAGTCTATATCATTATCACACACAATCTGTATCATTACCACACACAGTCTATATCATTACCACACAGTCTATATCATTACCACACAGTCTATATCATTACCATGACCTATATTGCTGTTCTGATTTTAAAACTGCTTAACTATTACATATACATATACACACTGCTTCCATCTTTTCACAGAAACATACATATTGTATATCCTATCAACATTATTTTCTTTGTTAACTGAAAGAATATATCATCAGCTCAAGATAATGACAAGCTTCCTTAAATTGTAAATACATTTAAGCCTACAAGTAAAAAAACATAATCTGTAGATTATCCTTGAAAAGTGTGAGAATGCCACTTGTTTTATTGACTGAAATGATTTATTAAAGATATTAATTTATTTTTGTTAAGGAAAAAGAAAAATTCAAAATTTCAGTGCATTTTGGGGAACAAATTAGCTTTTGGGGATTTCTAAAAATCATTATTGTTTTTTATTATAAGAAAATTATTTTCCTTGCTTTTTTTTTTTTGCTCTCCAAAATCTTTTAGAATTTTGTTTAAGTTTAAACAACTGCTAACTTCAAATTCAATGGACATGATTGTTAAACTGTTCAAATGTTCTTACTGAATTCTTGAGTAAGTTTTGATCAGTTACAGCTTGGAAAAACTACTTTCTCCAGATCCCATAGTCACAGGGATTGCCAAGAAAATCTGAAGAGCAATAAATTTGGAAATGTAATTGGCCTGTTGTTACAAACCAAGAATTCAAGTATTTTCATGGGATTTTGAATATCTGGAAGAATTGCTTTAGTGCCTCCATTTCCTCACAAAGCATGTTTAAGCCTTTATCAGCTTCAATTCTGTCAATGTCACTTCCAGCATATTGTTTTAATGGTATTTTTAGGCAGGTCCTGAAAATTCTATCAGAATCCCCAAAAATGTTATACTTTTTCAGTTGTTCAAACCATGGCTCAAGTGTTTGCAACACTTTATCTACCACTTGATTAAAGCATTGTGCTCTAATGGCTATTTTTAGATCTGGCAGTGGTTTTTCTGTAGCTTCATAATCAAATAATTTTCTTTGTCTTGAGTATGCACTTACTCTGAATCTTGAATAGAGGCTCAACTTCTGTATCTTTAGAAAGTTCTCTTAACCTCAATCAAGGCTTTATTAAAACTTTTTTGTCTGTGTGTCTTCTTGAATTAAGAAAACCCTGTAGCAACATCATGGTATCACTTTAAAGTTACTTACTTGAAAGAGTAAGGAGTGCAAAAAAACCAAGACCAGAAAATTGTAGTTTTTCATTTGACTGACAAACAATTTAGTATCTCTTTTTGTTTGAGTCTCATCAGTGTTTTCTGCTAACTCTTCTAGTGCATTACAAACTTCAGCAGCTTTATAACTGTTCATTCTACATTCCCATTTTGTTTCAGAATAGGGTTTTACAGACATACCTGTCTTGTTTTCTAAATACAATCCATCTTTAAGTAGATGATGTAAAAAGTGTGTAAATACTCAGCAGAGTTCCAAAGAAAGTCATTGCCACTGGACATGTCTTGGCCATATCTTCCAAAACTAGGTTGCAGTTGTGACTTATGTGTGGTGTAAAGAAAGTTGTTAAATTCTGTAGAAGTCGTACCTGCATACCTGAGATGAGTCCCTTTGTATTGGCACCATCATCATACCCTTGTCCACAAATATTTTCACCATCCAACCCTAATGTTTCAAGTTCATGTAGAACAGTACTGTACAATTTTCACCAGAGCTACTATTCTCCATTAAAGACCTGATGAAATGTTCAAATATTCCTGTTGGAGTATTTGATTGTACACCATCAACTACATATCTAATTGCCATTGACATTTGCTCCTGATTACTGACGTCAGGTGTAAAGTCAGGAATTACTGCAAAATACTGACCCATTACTGATTGAGTCAAATAAATCTCTTTTATGTACTTCTTAAACACCACAGTGCTTTCTGGACATCACAGTTGCAGTGTCCTAAGCCTGTCCTCTACAATTAGTAATATCAATCTTCTGCTTGTTAAGTTTCTCTAAAATCATATTTGAAATGTACTCTGCTATCTTTTTGTTTCTATGAAACAAATAAACCGCATTCTTACTGGACCCTTCAATCAAAACATAGCAAAACACTTGACTGGTTTATTCCATGTGAGATAAATCTGCCGTGCTATCAAAGGTCATTTAGCCTGTTTAACTATTTTCTTTCTCTGAGAATGGTAATAAATATTTAGCTGTGTTGTGTGTGATTGAAGTTAGAGAAAGCGATCTTTCCAAAGTATCAAAATTCAAGACCAAAAAAGACAAACTGACAAACATAGTTTGTTTTAAACTAAGCTATTCATTTCTAACCGTGGAATTCAATGAAACCATTATATTATTTTGCAGAAATATAATCATAAACATGAAAAAGTGTATTTTGTTGTGATGTATTAATGTGTTTAGATATGGTGGAATTTTTGAGATACATTGAATGCATGTGCAGAAAGGTTAAGAAATTACTAACCTCCTAAACCATGCATAATTTTCTCCTATTCCTCACTGCTTTGTAACCAACTCGATACTGCACACACTTAGTAAATCTTCTTCCAAATTATTCCCTTCCACTCCTTCAGGCTCACCACTATGTACATAAACTCGTTAAAGAAGTCAATAGTTAATTGGTAAAAGCAGTCAATAGTTAATTGGTAAAATCAGTCATTAATTTATAATTGGAAGAATGGATATAAAGCGGTGATGATGAAATTTATAAAAGAGAAATATTTGAAGATGTTCGCTACTAAACCCTAAATTAATGTAAAGCTGCCATTAACTGATGGTTATAAAAGATAAACCACTGTTTTAAGTGTAGACTATGAGAGGACAGTTTCCATTGATAATGGAACATAAGTAGACTGGGAAAGGAGATTTATAAAAGAAGCATATCTATGAATGAAAAGAAATACCTTAAATGTATTTATTAGGATTGTTCTTTTATATCCATTACAATAAGGAACAGATTCTGCCTGATCAGTTTGTAAATATGAACATTTAATTACTGTTGCACTGTTCGCTTTATTATGGAAAATTAAAATTGTTACAATTATTATTATTGTTGTTGTTGTTGTTGTTTTCTAGTTTCCTTTTACACTTATAAAATAGTAATGTGAAAAAAATATATTAAAAAACCTTTTCGATATTAACCTGCTTGATATTTTGATTTCATGATACAAAAATATTTGTTTTAAAATGTTCATATGTAGATAAAAGCCTCCTGTCATTAGCTAGAGTTTGGAACATAACATGGCAGATATGTTCCAAACACCAGCTTAATAATGGTTTCTGACTTAGACTCAGGGCCAACAATTTTGATTAAATCAACCCCAATGCAGTATTGGTACTTTATATTTTCAAATGATTTGAATTGGGACTTTTTTTTTTTTTTTACTGAACTTTGCTTCTTTTTTTTTTTTTTTTTAATTCAAATTTGTTCTGATAATTTATTCTCCCCCCCTTTTTTAAATTTCATTATGAAAATGTTTTAGTTTTATCAGTTTGTGACTTGAGGTTAGAAAAAATTATCTTCAAAGTTCCCCTTAGTATTTGTTCATTGACTTCAAGTCTCCCCCCTCACCTCCCTAGTTAAAGGCTGGGTTATTATTTCATCTCAGCTCAACTAAGATCCTTGTTGGATCACTGCTCATATTTGTGAGACAGTGATACTGCTATACACACAAGCACACATACACTTCAGCACCCAAAACAAAGCCCTTTTAATTAATTGGCAAAGATTTACTAACCAACAGGCTTCAATCATTTACTGATGCATTGTTTCATCTCCCTCTCTCTATCACTACTACAATGGCCTCTGCTCCTCTGAATTAGTCACCAAATATCATTCGTGTGTCAATGTTAACAAATTTAACATTAACCATCAAACCTACTGATAGATATTTAATGTGAGGTGGTCGTGCTGGTGATAACAAAAAGCGTCGAAGTCCACCCTATAAGGTCGTTGTGTTGTTGACACAACAAAAAGCACCCAGTCCAACTTGTTTAGGTAGTCGTTGTGCACACTAGATGTATGCTTCAGCTTGTGCTGATGGGAGGTGAGGGTGGTGCACTAGATGTATGCTTCAGCTTGTGCTGATGGGAGGTGTATGGAAGAGTGGGGTGGAGGTGAGGGTGGTGCACTAGATGTATGCTTCAGCTTGTGCTGATGGGAGGTGTATGGAAGAGTGGGGTGAGGGTGGTGCACTATATGTATGCTTCAGCTTCAGCCTGTGCTCATGGGAACGTGGGTCTTATATATAGAGAGAAAGATGTGCAGGTGTTTTCATCAAGCCCAGTCCTCTCCCATGTATTATAGTTCTCCAGGTCATGATATAAATTTTAAAGATTAACTGTCCACGGGAAATGTTGTAGGCTGATGTCCTGGTTCTTATAGCTGAATATGTGGAAGAGCTTGAGAAGAAATTCCTCTTGTGGAAACAGAACTTTAATAAGTAGGAAAGAGGACAAAACTCGGATTCCATCAGGGAAATGGCCATGCTCAATATGTAGAAAAGCAGTAGGTGAGAACTCTATAGAATATACACAATATAAAGTATCGGTACACAAGAAGTGTAATGGGATAGTTGTCAGGGTAACAGAAAAGATAGATTTTTGCATGTGGCAGATGCATAGGGAAAGTTGATAGTAAGAACCCAGTAGCTAGAATAAAAACAAGTTGGAAAAGGTTCAATGAGTTACTACCTCTGTTGACAACAAAGGGATATTCTCTTTGATTGTATGATCGTGTGAGATGTTGCACGACAGTGAGACGGGGCAACAAATACAGAGGATATACGAAGGCTGGGGAGGAATGAAGCTAGCATGCTCTGTTGGGTGTGCATGAACGACGGGACTGAGAGAAAAAGTAGATATAAAAGGAATCGTGTAGTGTGCAAGCAAGATGTCTGCGTTAGTATGGGCATGTGATGCGTAATGGATGATGAACGCTGAGTGAAGAGTTGCCAGGAGATACCAATGGAAAGAAGTTGCAGTAGAGGAAGACCGAGGAAAATCTAGAGAGAGAGAGAGGAAGTGATGAAGGAATGCTGCGTGTAGAGGGTGGTTGGGCTGGAAAGGACCCATGCAACCTTTGCAAACGGCGAAAAGCGGACGTAAAATGATGACAACGATAATGTGTGCGCGTATGTATGTGAGTATGGGTTGAACTTTCCAGAACTCAGACATGAAGTTAGGAACGCTATTGTTTCAAACTAATATGAAATATGAAAAATCTTTAATAAAACAGATCATACTTGAATGCAGTCGTGTTTGAAAGAAAAGCTGTTCCTCATTCACCACGCACAAACATACACACACACATATATATATATATATATATATATACATACATAAATTGGGTTTGTGCTGACAAACTTGAAAACATTTTTCAGTGCGTATGTTGAAACAGTAAGGTGTGCATGTAAATATCTGTATAGAGTTCGAAGCAGGACTCTTGAATGAGTAGAAACAAATTAGTGATTCACCGGGAATCCGTCTATAATTACCGCCAACGTTGCTGTTGTGCAATCGTATAAAAGCTCAGTCGGAGTCCAACAGACAACCAAAACAAATGCTCGAGCTACGCTGCTTGCTGTTCTGCAGCAGAAGCATTGACTTGATATGGCACACAGAGGACGGTTGCTGGTGCCTATCTCAGTTAAACTGATCTTGCCCTGTTTTACCCTCAACCGAAGTTTATATGGTAAGAAAAATATGCAACTAATATACACACCACACACACATATATATGTTTGCGTGTGTGTTGAATTTGAAAAGAGAAAAATATCCTGTTTTGTCTATCAGTCTGTCTCATTGCCTTGTCTGTATATCTTTCTAACTATCTATATATCTCATCACATCTTTTTAAACTCCTTTCTATTTGTTTCTCTACGTTTGTTTTCTTTTCGTTTCTTTCTCTTTCTATTCAGAATTACCGTTGGATTGATTTGGCATGTCTTCATTTTTAATTGAACTGTTAACGAACATGTCCAAACACAAAATTGACAACTAACCTAGACGACAGTCTTATTATTGCTTAATGATCTCTATTATAAAACAAAATATTATTTTTTTACATATGAATTTTTTACATGAATCATAAAACAACAGAAATACAAAATTGTATTTAGTTTCTACTTGTTGTTGTTTAACTCTAGATGAGCTCAGATCGAGCAAACTTATATTCAAAGATATTCCAGCCGTGACTATCCCGTCTTTTATTTTCAGAAATATGTCTAAGTTTAAATTATCTAATGTTTAATTCTTGATTTGATGTTGGGTGTTATTTCAGTGAGATTCGACTGCTTTTTTTTTTTAGCGGGTCGAGTTATCACGTTGAGGGTCTCTATTCGACCCCTTCATTCGAGCAATATATATTTTCCTCCGTTCGTTGGCATCATTTGAACTCTTGTAGTTAAAATACCCATTTGTTGTTTTTGTTACTACATTTAGCTGTAATATATCTAATCTGATGCAACCACGGCTAGAACAAGTTTTCCTTGTGGTTTCCCCTCCTTCCATGCTTCATTAGTATTTTTCCTTGCTCAATTTCTTGTCGTTTTGATAACACGGGTCAAATTTAAATAACCTTTTGGATTAATAAATGGAAACTTTTAAAACCATACTAACCACATTCTATTTATGTTTCCTAACATGCTTCTTGATAGTCAAGGGATAAAAATAACAACATAACAGTCGATTCAAAACTGCAAACTTTTTGAATCTTGAATGTCCAAATGTTCTTTTAATATATAAAATATATAGTATTATGATAGCTGTGTGTGTGTGCATAAAAAATAATGGAGGGGTGGTATTCACCCGTATAATTACGAGTATGTATGTGCATTTTGTTTGCTTGTATGTATGCGTGTCAATATGTATTTGTTATGTACTGGTTTGCTAGCTTGCATAAAAGTATGACAAGCTGTTGTTGCTAGCTTTTTTGTATGTCTAAATATGTGTCTTGTATTTGCGCGCTTATGTTCGCATATCAAGTCATAATGCTCAGTCACACATACACCAAACATGCACACACTGACATATACACGAAACAGGCACATAGTCACATAATACAGAGACAAGGCCAAACACTGCACATATAGTTATACACTGAGACACTTGATGACACATACAAACAAAATGCATATTCAGAGACACGTCCTACACCATGGCACATACACACAGGCGTACGCTAGCATAGACAAACACAAGTACACACGAACTAACGGGTGAGCCTCTACTTGATCGCTCAAACTGCTAGAAATAGCAACAAAAACTCCATAAAATTAAATTCTTTTCTTAAATAATTGAAAGACACATTGCATAATGTTATTCTAAATGCCTCTTAAAATAAGATGGGATGGTTACGACTAGAATGCCTTTGATCATTGGTTTGTTCGATTTGGTTTGACCTAGGGCTGAATAACAAGCACACATAGACAATACACACAAGCACACACTGCAGTCTCACAATGCAGGTCTACTTACACACATTAACAAAAGGCACTTACACACAGAGAGTGACATACACGGACGCACACATTAGAGGAAAACATTGTAAGCATACTAAGCACACACACATGTATACAAACAAAATATTACACGCACACACATATAAATGTATACAGATTTTTATTAAAATACTGTTGAAGTGTGTATACATTTTTTGGGGGGCACCCTGTATGTATATATATATATATATATTCAACGACAAACATCAATTGACACACAAAGCCGTACTCTGCTTAGCAAACACTTTATATTTTATTTGAAACCGAGGTTTGTTTTTGACATTACTCAGAGTTTCTCGTGGATCACTAATCAAACTGTACTTCACTTATTAAATGTCCTTTTCTTCTCGTTTACACACATGTACCGAGAGGCACGCGCCAGGTGTTTTGTGAAATTTATTGTCTTTATCCTGCCTATTTGCTACGTTGCAAACATCACACCTCCCCTCATCATGTCTCTCTCTCTCTCTCTCTCTCATTCTATATCCTTCCATCCTTGGTGTTGCCTGACGGTGGAAAGAAAAACCATCGAAATGTGTTACAGTTAACAGTAATTTGCTAGTTTACAGGAACTGTGTGCATGACAGACAGACAGACAGAGAAGAGATTGACCGAGTTGACAAGTCTTCTTCTTCACTTCTCTCTTTTTACTTCCTTGGGTTTCTGTAAATACCAAGGATCCGCAGTTCGAATCATCGAACATCGAATATCCCTTTTCTGTTATTTTTTTCTTTTTTTTTTTTCTATATGATTTCATTGTTTTGCAAAGCGCCAAGCAAGAAAGGAAGTGGTGGTGGGGGGAGGGAGGGGGGGGGGAGAAGAGGAAAGAAAAGCGATGACTATTGAAGGAGTGGAGAAAGAAAGAGAGTGGAGAGAGGAGGAGGTGGTGGTGAGGGGGAAGAATGTTAGTTTAGGTGGGTAAGAGTGGAGAAGTGTTTTCTACCACGGCTATCATTTCATTCCCCCTCCTCTTCCCCCCTGTTGTTTTTGAGAAATCTGTTGTTATTGCTGTTGATGCCATGGCTGCAGCTGCTGTTTCTGTTGCAGCTGCTGCTCAAACTTGTTATTTCTGTTGCTGCTACTGCTGCCATGCCTATTATTATTGTTGTTGATAGTAGTAGTAGTGGTGGTGGTGGTAGTGGTGGTAATGTTGCCACAGCTGCTGTTCAACAACAACAACAACAACATATATCTGCTGTTGTTTTTGCAGACTTGACTGCTGTTGTTGTCGCTATTGCTGTCATTATTCCCGCTGCAGTTGTTTTTGTTACTGCTGCTGCTACTGCTGAGACTGCAGTTGCTGTTATAACTACTACAACTGCTGTTGCCGTTAATACTATTACCACCACCACTACTACCACTACTACTAATGATGTTGCTGTTACACTACTCTAGCGTATATATAACTGCTGCTGCTATTGCTGCTGCTGTTACACTGCTGCACCTATAACTGATGTTGTTGTTATTACTGTTGTCTTGAATTACAACAACAGTAACTACTACAACTGCTGCTGCTACTACTACTATTACGACCCCCCCCCCCCCCTTACTATTAGTTCTGTTGTTATTTCTACCACTACCAACAGTTCTTCAGTTGCTGTTGTAACCATCATCGCCATCACCACCGCCAGCACCACCCACAGCAACAACAACATTTCTGCAGTTGCTGTTGTTACCACCACCACCACCACCACCACCACTACTACTACTATCACCATTGCTACTGATGTTGCTCTAATTTATTTTGTAAGATTTTGTATTCTGTTGCTGAAAGAAGACAGTTAAAACTCTTAACCGAAGGGACAAACCCCATGCTTAGTTTATATTTATTTTCATTTTGTTTTGGTTTGTTTTGTTCCTGACTTTTTGTTTTTCAAATGTGGCTTTACAAGTGAGGTGGCAGCCCATAGCTGTTTGACAGCGTAGCTAACTAAAGACTGGATCATTAATTTGTTTAACATACAGTCTTATATCTTACAGGAGTATATCATGACAAGAGGTAGGTTTAGTTTATCATCATTATTATTATTGTTAAATGTCTGACAGGAAGGGACATAGCCCATTACACACACATACGCATCTATATACAAACACATTGCATGAACAGCTGAATTGTGGGGTTTTTTAAGGGGACATATACTTGATTTTATTTCCTGTCACTAGAGATGGCAGACAACAAGTGGCCACCAGCCTTCCTTTACAATAACCTATCTCAGATTTCTCTGAAGGAATTTCACTGAGTGTGCTGTTGTATAGTTACTTTGAATTATTCTGTGTAGCCATGAACTCTTCCCTTCCTCTTCCCTTCAGTTTTTAGAACATGGAGACCATGTGTGTTTAAAATTCTAAATCTTAATATTACATGTCCATACTGTAGTTGGGATAGTTACAGCTGCAACACTGCTCAAAGGATTCAGAAGTTCTTTGTTTTAGTACTAACTGACCCTGGGAGATGGCTAATTAAACTAAATGTGTTTTCTAAGACTTGAGAGAATTTTAAAGGCTAGGGCTGAGACTTGGCTTTAGGTACTTAAATTAATGAGACACATCTCTCCCTGGATAGTATCTCAGACTCTCTTGGGTAACATTCCTGACAGCTAAGCAATAAAGGTCTCTACACATTCATTCAGTATCAAGGAGATGGCAGATATATCTTCTTCAAATCACACCCTACAGTCCCTCTTGGGAAGGGTCATATTATATAGTGTAGTCCTAGATATAGTAAGTCAGAATAAAAGACAAGATGGTCTTGTCTTTGACTGTAAATTTGCTTAATCAGGATCGAATTGAGACTAAACAATAACAAAAATAAACTGCAGTGGATTAGAGCTCGAGACCGTTTGATACCATATTCACTTATTTTGTTTCTGTATTTGAGAAATAGAGGAGAAAGGAAGAAAAAAAAAGATTAAAACTATTTCAATATATTGATTGGAAGAGGGTGGTGGAATAGCAAAATTGGTAGAGCATCAGATAAAATGCCTTTGTACTATTTGTTCTGACTGTTTACATTCTGAGTGCAAATCCCACCAAGGTCAACTTTACCTTTCATCCTTCCAAATTCAATAAAATAAAGTAGCTGTCAAGTGCTGGGGTTGATTTAATCAACTTTGCTTTTACCCCAAAACTTTGCTGGCCTTGTGCCTAAATTAGAAACCAATATAATGGTGGAAGAGCTGCTTATGACCTCCTTAATTTGGCCAATCATATCTTGGACAACAGATTGTATTATTACATTGAATGGGCGGTGGATTGGCAGTATCGGTAGAGGGTTGGACGCCATGCTTTGACGCATAGTTACGGCCCTTGCCATTCTGAGTTCAAATCCCACCGAGGTTAACTTTGCCTTTCATCCTTACGGGGTCGATAAAATAAAGTACCAGTAATGCACTGGGGTAATTGCTGGCCTTGTGCCAAAAGTAGAAACAATTATTACATTGAATGAGGTGGCCCATAATTTGGAGCTGATGGTCGTTAGGTTCAAGGTTAAAAGATGACAGATTTGTTGCTCTATAGATATTTTCAATTCTTATACTGTCCTTTTGACTTGATAGGGTTCTGACCTACCAACCAAAGGGCAGGTGGTTCAGTGGTCTATATCCTGTTGGCAGATTTATCTAGAGCTACATTATTCAATGTGTGCTTTTTTAAAAGACATTTGGCTGCTATTTCTAGCAGGTCAAATAGCCATGTAAAAGTTCCTTTTTGAGGAACACATCTCAACAGCACAGAACAGAGTTGATTGTGATAACACCAGAAGTAGCTCTGTGAAGGAAGTACTCTGTTCAGTTATGATAAGAAGGTTATCAGTATGTTAACTCTTAACATCCAGCAATAATCAAGCAAAAAAAAATGTCTAACTACTGGTTTCTTTATTCAAATGTTCAGAGTATCTTTGGCTATTATTTCCAGCAGTCCTTAGTATACTGGTATACACTGAAAGTTAAAATCTGTTTTGTCTGTGGACTGAATGGTCCCTGCTAATTTCTACAAGATTCTTACATCTATACTAGTTGCTATGTTTGTCAACCCTCTTCTACATTATAGCTTCTTTATTATACTTCTTACCCATCCTCTATTTCAACTGAAGCAACTATCTTAACCCTTTAGCATTTACATTACTCTATATATATATTATTGTATTTTCGCGGTAAAGGTTTTATCTCACATAATTATCTTACATAATATCGAATCTATGAGATTTCAATGTTATTTATTTTGAGAACAATACCTTAATATCTGTATGAGTGGCCAGTTACAGCTGGTTTGAACAGAAAGAGGTGAGAGAATTCTGGCCAGATATGGCCGGTTTAAATGCTAAAGGGTTAATTTCTTTGTCTTCATTTCTTTTTATCAATTGTCTTTTTTCTCCAAACTTTTTGTTTGTCTTACTTTCTTTTCCCATTTACTATATTCTGATTTCTTGACCTCGCAATTTGTCTCTTTTTTTACTTTGCCCTATTTAATGTCAGTCTTACTCTGTCCTATTTTATCTGTCAGTCTTACTTTGACCTATTTTATCTGTCAGTCTTACTCTGTCTCATTTCATCTGTCTATCTTCCTTTGTCTTATTTCATCTGTCTATCTTTGTTTATCCTATTTCATCTGTCTATATTACTCTGTCCTATTTCACTTTGTCCTATTTCATCTGTCTATCTTACTTTGTCCTAGTTTTTCTGTCTATTTTACTTTGTTCTATTTTCTGTTTATACTACTTTGTCCTATTTCATGTTTATCTTTATCCTATTTCATATCTAATTTTGTCCTAGTGTCTCTGTCTCTCATACTTCGTCCTATTCCATCTGTCTGTCCTACTTTGTCCTATTTCACCTGTCTATCTTTGTCCTATTCCATCTATCTATCTTATTTTGTCCAAATTGTTGCAGCTATCAACATTCTTTTATCTGCTCCAATGTTTTCCCTCTTAGTCCAAATACTGCTTGTTATTTACTTTTAAATTCTTCACAAATATTTTGAGGAAAGTAATCTGATTTGTTTATAAGATTTGAGAGTTTGAAGACATGTTCTAATGACTGCTTTATAATCTTCATTCTCACAGATTTTTAACTTTCATGATATTATATATACATGTGCTGTATATGTTAGGAGTTGCAACTAGCAGATAGTATCAGTAATGGAAAGACCAATGGAAACATTGTTTCCTTGGTCCAATTTAATGACATACTTATTTTCTTTCCTTCAATGATATGGGATTATCAGTGCAATCTTATACATGAATTTATAATTTAAGGTGTCTGGGTATACAGGAATATATTAGATCGTGTGTGTTTGTTTGTGTTCTGCAATTTTCTGCAATTTATGAAATGGTTGAACATTTTTCAAATGTATTTATTGTATATATCTCTAGTGTTGGTGCCATGATAGAATGCACCCAGTACACTCTATAAAGTGGTTGGAGATTGAATAGAAACAATATAAGGTAGAAAGAACATTTTATTGATGTTGAGAACATGACAACCTCTCTAGTATTGGTGCCATTATAACATGTACCTAGTTTGCTCTGTTGAGTGTTTGATGTTAGGAAGGGCTCCAGTCATAGAAACCATGCCCCAAAATGGAACATATGAATGAGATGTGGTTCCGAAACCCCTTCTAGGAGGGCAATAACTCAAATAATGACTGAATAGGTCTGTAATAGTGCCAGCATGGAAGACAGACATAAAACAATGATGATGATTTATTCCCTGGTTATTTGGTGAATTCAACCATTTAGAGTCACTTCAGAGGATATTGTGTAATTGGAAGGGGTGATAGCTGTGGTGCATATTGTGCAACTGGAAGGGGTGATAGCTGTGGTGCATATCGTGCAACTGGAAGGGGTGATAGCTGTGGTGCATATCGTGCAACTGGAAGGGGTGATAGCTGTGGTGCATATTGTGCAACTGGAAGGGGTGATAGCTGTGGTGCATATCGTGCAACTGGAAGGGGTGATAGCTGTGGTGCATATTGTGCAACTGGAAGGGGTGATAGCTGTGATGCATATTGTGCAACTGGAAGGGGTGATAGCTGTGGTGCATATTGTGCAACTGGAAGGGGTGATAGCTGTGGTGCATATTGTGCAACTGGAAGGGGTGATAGCTGTGGTGCATATCGTGCAACTGGAAGGGGTGATAGCTGTGGTGCATATTGTGCAACTGGAAGGGGTGATAGCTGTGGTGCATATTGTGCAACTGGAAGGGGTGATAGCTGTGGTGCATATTGTGCAACTGGAAGGGGTGATAGCTGTGGTGCATATTGTGCAACTGGAAGGAGTGATAGCTGTGGTGCATATCGTGCAACTGGAAGGGGTGATAGCTGTGGTGCATATTGTGCAACTGGAAGGGGTGATAGCTGTGGTGCATATTGTGCAACTGGAAGGGGTGATAGCTGTGGGGCATATTGTGCAACTGGAAGGGGTGATAGCTGTGGGGCATATTGTGCAACTGGAAGGGGTGATAGCTGTGGTGCATATTGTGCAACTGGAAGGGGTGATAGCTGTGGTGCATATTGTGCAACTGGAAGGAGTGATAGCTGTGGTGCATATCGTGCAACTGGAAGGGGTGATAGCTGTGGTGCATATTGTGCAACTGGAAGGGGTGATAGCTGTGGTGCATATTGTGCAACTGGAAGGGGTGATAGCTGTGGTGCATATTGTGCAACTGGAAGGGGTGATAGCTGTGGGGCATATCGTGCAACTGGAAGGGGTGATAGCTGTGGTGCATATCGTGCAAATGGAAGGGGTGATAGCTGTGGTGCATATTGTGCAACTGGAAGGGGTGATAGCTGTGGGGCATATTGTGCAACTGGAAGGGGTGATAGCTGTGGGGCATATTGTGCAACTGGAAGGGGTGATAGCTGTGGGGCATATCGTGCAACTGTAAGGGGTGATAGCTGTGGGGCATATTGTGCAACTGGAAGGGGTGATAGCTGTGGGGCATATTGTGCAACTGGAAGGGGTGATAGCTGTGGGGCATATTGTGCAACTGGACAAAGCTCTACACTGCAAGATAACTAATTAGGAATATTCAGCTGTAATGGAAGTTTAGTCACTGAGGGAGCAACTCTGCAGTGGGTGTTATGTAATGGAGAAGGGTTGGAGGATTGTATTGATGTTGACAGTGGTGTTGGTGATGTTGACAGTGGTGTTGGTGATGTTGGTGATGTTGACAGTGGTGTTGGTGATGTTGACAGTGGTGTTGGTGATGTTGACTGGTGTCAGTGATGTTGACAGTGGTGTTGGTGATGTTGACAGTGGTGTTGGTGATGTTGACAGTGGTGTTGGTGATGTTGGTGTTGTTGACAGTGGTGTCAGTGATGTTGACAGTGGTGTCAGTGATGTTGACAGTGGTGTCAGTGATGTTGGTGTTGTTGACAGTGGTGTTGGTGTTGTTGACAGTGGTGTTGGTGATGTTGGTGTTGTTGACAGTGATGTTGACAGTGGTGTTGGTGATGTTGGTGTTGTTGACAGTGGTGTCAGTGATGTTGACAGTGGTGTTGTTGGTGTTGTTGACAGTGGTGTCAGTGATGTTGGTGTTGTTGACAGTGGTGTCAGTGATGTTGACAGTGGTGTTGTTGACAGTGGTGTCAGTGATGTTGGTGTTGTTGACAGTGGTGTTGGTGATGTTGACAGTGGTGTCAGTGATGTTGGTGTTGTTGACAGTGGTGTCAGTGATGTTGGTGTTGTTGACAGTGGTGTCAGTGATGTTGACAGCAGTGTTGGTGTTGTTGACAGTGGTGTCAGTGGTGTTGGTGATGTTGACAGTGGTGTCAGTGATGTTGGTGTTGTTGACAGTGGTGTCAGTGATGTTGGTGTTGTTGACAGTGGTGTTGGTGATGTTGACAGCGGTGTTGGTGTTGTTGACAGTGGTGTCAGTGATGTTGGTGTTGTTGACTGGTGTTGGTGTTGTTGACAGTGATGTTGGTGTTGTTGACAGTGGTGTCAGTGATGTTGACAGCGGTGTTGGTGTTGTTGACAGTGGTGTCAGTGATGTTGGTGTTGTTGACAGTGGTGTTGGTGTTGTTGACAGTGGTGTCAGTGATGTTGGTGTTGTTGACAGTGGTGTCAGTGATGTTGGTGTTGTTGACAGTGGTGTTGGTGATGTTGACAGTGGTGTCAGTGATGTTGGTGTTGTTGACAGTGGTGTCAGTGATGTTGGTGTTGTTGACAGTGGTGTTGGTGATGTTGACAGTGGTGTCAGTGATGTTGGTGTTGTTGACAGTGGTGTCAGTGATGTTGGTGTTGTTGACAGTGGTGTTGGTGTTGTTGACAGTGGTGTCAGTGATGTTGGTGTTGTTGACAGTGGTGTCAGTGATGTTGGTGTTGTTGACAGTGGTGTTGGTGATGTTGACAGTGGTGTCAGTGATGTTGGTGTTGTTGACAGTGGTGTTGGTGTTGTTGACAGTGGTGTCAGTGATGTTGACAGTGGTGTTGGTGATGTTGACAGTGGTGTCAGTGATGTTGGTGTTGTTGACAGTGGTGTCAGTGATGTTGGTGTTGTTGACAGTGGTGTTGATGTTGACAGTGGTGTCAGTGATGTTGGTGTTGTTGACAGTGGTGTCAGTGATGTTGGTGTTGTTGACAGTGGTGTCAGTGGTGTTGGTGATGTTGACAGTGGTGTCAGTGATGTTGGTGTTGTTGACAGTGGTGTCGCTGATGTTGACAGTGGTGTTGGTGATGTTGACAGTGGTGTTGGTGATGTTGACAGTGGTGTTTGGGATGTTGACAGTGGTGTCGGTGATGTTGACTGGTGTCGCTGATGTTGACAGTGGTGTTGGTGATGTTGACAGTGCTGTCAGTGGTGTTGGTGATGTTGACAGTGCTGATGGTGACATTGACAATAATTGTTTCTACTTTTGGCACAAGGCCAGCAATTACCTTTGCATATTACTGGTACTTTATTTTATTGACCCCGTAAGGACGAAAGGCAAAGTTAACCTCAGCGGGATTTGAACTAAGAACGTAAAGGGTCATAAATCTGTGCTGCAAAGCATGGCGTCTGACGCTCTACCAATCCACTGCCCTTGACAATAAAGACAGCAATGTTTACTATAACAACCACACCACTACCACCACCACCACCACCACCACCACAACACACCACCACCACCACCACAACACACCACCACCACCACTACCACAACACACCACCACCACTACTACCATCATCCTTACAACCACCACCACTACTACCACCACCACCACCACAACACACCACCACCACTACTACCACCACAACACTACCGTCATCATTACAACCACCACCACTACACTACCACTACTACCATCATCATTACAACCACCACCACCACTACTACCACCACAACACACCACCACTATAACACACCACCACCACAACACACCACCGCTACAACCTGGTTTCACTGTTAACCAATATTAAATATTTTCTGGCGTGGGAAATCTTCTTAAACTGATTCACTGAAGAAAGTCTTAAGATTACAATTGTTGAATAAAACAGATTTTATTTCTTCAAATCCATTGTTTGGACTTTTTAGTCATTTAAACAGTTTTTTTTATATTATCACAAGGCTTTCTAAACTGTCTCAAAACTCAATTCCTCTCTCTGTCTGGTCTGTGTGTATGTATGTATGTATGTGTGTGTATGTATGTGTGTGTGTGTGTATGTATGTATGTATGCGTGTGGTTATCTCTCTTATCTAATAAGTGTATGCTATCAACACATATGAGAGGGGTACATTAGTGGGTGTGAGTAGTTTATTTGTTGTTGTTTGTTCAAATGAAGTAGTTTGTTGTTCAAATCCATGGAAAGTGAGTGAAGTGTATCTCAGTGAGTGTGAGTGGTTTGTTGGTCAAGTCCCTGGAAAGTGAGTGAAGTGTATCTCAGTGAGTCGAGAGAATTGTTGCTGTGGAGTGTCGCCCTGGTCAAGGAAACCAATAGTTGTAGTTGTGTTATGATATTGGTGCAGGGAAGAAGATTTTCCACAACCACACTGATAGGAATTTACAAATGAACAAGAAACTGCAAATTTTTATATATTTTTTATTGGTTGCATGATTTACTTTGAAGTCTTGTGCAGTAACAACTGGAAGGTTTTAACGATGGTACGAAGTCTAACTGGGATGTGTTTAAATTGGTTGAATTTGTGTATATATGTGAATGTAGAATCTACAAGTAGTGAATTCTACTAACCTTAGTTGAAGTTGGTATGTGTGGCTAGAACAGCTGACAATAGATGTCAGGACTGCCTAGCCAGCTTGGAAGTGAGTGAGTGGCAGATTGGAGAGGCAGACTAACTTTTCTGGGGTCAAAATTTCTTGTATTTATAATGGTAGGGTCCTCCGAAACATTAAACAGATGGCCATGACAGCTATTTCCTTTTAAATAAAGGCAGTAAATCAAACAGCAATGATGCAGTCTCAAAGAAATTGGTATCGAAGTTAGGCTGACTGATGTTAAAGGTCAGTGTGTGTTGATATGTGACTATGTGAACACATGAGAACTTTCTCATAATTTCACTACTCATCTACATAACTATATTAATGGTATAGAGATATTTCATATATATAACAGTACTATGTAGTCCAGAGTGAAAAGAAGGGGAGGAGATTAAATAAGGTCCCAGGAAAAGGCTGGGAAAAAGAATCAATTGAGTAGGTCCTTGAAACCCCTTTTATCTGTAGTAACTAATGAAAAGCCTTATATTTGCAATATCTGTGGAAGGGGGTTTAGTACAAACAATGATCTGAAAAGACCTTGTAAGTTTGGTAGTTGAAATTTATAATTACATATTAAAGGGGAACTCATATATAATCCTATTTAAATATAGATCTGCTCATATTTGTTACTGAATCAGTTTCTATATAGTCGAGAGTAGAAAGAAAAGAGAAATTCCAAGATGAGATCTTTGAGATTTAGGAAAGATATGTAGGAAAAGAAAGGATAACAGTATGTTTTTTCAGATCTGTTGTATCCACTAGATGTTAATCAAGTGATGTAGCTGAATATCAGAATTTCAATAAAAACTTTTGGATGTTTCTGCATAATCCAAAGATCTTTGAGCATGTATTCAGGTATTGATTAGGTGTTTTATTAGTTTCCAATATATTGACCTTTTTTACTCAACACACTTAGCATCACCATATCACATTTATGTATGGTCGGCACTTCTCTTCTATTCTTTATATTATATTATATGGGATGTTGTGAAACTTTTTCTTCATGTTTGAAAGAAGCTCATTTATTATTATCATTATCTTTTAAAAGTAAACATGCTGTTTTTTAAATATATGAATACATATGTACACTCACATAAACACATAAACATATTTATATATGAATACACACACCTTACAACACATGCACATGAACATATTCCAAGTCACATATATTTCTGTGTTAAATTATTTTACTATTGCTTTTTCAGGTGTGTGTGTGTGGGAGTGAACGACCAGTGAAGTTAACAATTGCAAGGAATCCCCTCTCTAGTTGCTGTCAGTCTATGAAGGAGACCAGATGTAAGACAGTAATTTGGAAACACATGGAAATATATTGAAAAAAAACTAAAGAAGACACAACAATGAGCGTGAAAGAAGAAGTTTTTACTTGCCATATATGTGAAGAGGTCTTTCCAGAAGATTCCTTGTTACAAGATCATGTTATCATTCATCAAGATAACGTCTCTTACCGATGTGACATCTGCCAGAAAGATTTCTGCAAGTATTCTGAAGCTTGCGTTCACCTCAAACCTGTTGCTAATCCCAAACTCTTCCACTGTGATGTGTGTGCAAAAGAATTTGTTACAAACAAGAACTTGAAGAGACATTTGAGGACACACACTGGAGAAAAGCCATACAACTGTGAGTTGTGTGGTAAACACTTTGCTCAAGCATCATCATTGAAACGACATACAAAGGCACACAGTGGGGAGAAACCATACTCTTGTGAAGTGTGTGGAAAGAAGTTTCTAGCAGGAAATGACTTAAAAAGACATAATAGAACACATACTGGTGAGAAACCATTTGCATGTGAAGTGTGTGGCAAGCGATTTGTTCAGAACACAGATTTGAAACGGCATAATAAAGTACATGTCCGGGAAAAGACTTTTCCTCGTGAGCCCCTGAAAAAAGATGCTGCAAGTTTCAAATCTAAACCCCCTAAAAAATTACCTACAACTTACCCTGTTGAAAAACAATTCTGTTGTCAAATATGTACAAAGGTCTTTCCTAAATTTTCAAAATGGGCCAATCATGTTCGCAGTCACCCTGGTGAAAAACCTTATTTTTGTGAACTGTGCAAAAAGAAATTTGCACAAGGGTCTTCTTTAAAGCGACACATCAAAGCCCATTCAGGGGAACGTCCATTTTCCTGTGAAGTGTGTGCAAAGAGATTTGCTGCCAATAATGACTTAAAGAGACATGCACGTACTCACACAGGTGAAAAGCCTTATATTTGCAATGTCTGTGGAAGGGGCTTTGGGACAAATAATGACCTGAAAAGACATTTGAAAATTCACACTGGAGAAAAGCCATTTCATTGTAAAGAATGTGGTAAAAGTTTTCTGACAAATTCTAGGTTACAGTATCATTTACGATGTCACTCTGGATTGAATCTATCTTGTAAAGTATGTAAAAAAGTTTTTCTAAAAAGTTCAACCCTAAAGAGCCATCTTTTGATACATAATAGAGGTGTTTGTGATAAGGATCCCTCAAAGACTATACCACTAATTAGAGGTAAGAATTGTGAAGAGAGGAATTACATTTGTTCTATTTGTAAATCAACCTTCCAAACTCATATTGAATTAGGTCGACATGTTAAAATACACAGTGAATATAGAAGTTTTACTTCTGAAATACCGGGAGACATTTTAACTCCACATTTTTTATCAGTGAACAATGGTGTGGTTGAGACTGTAAACCGAGTGGCCAACACTTGTGAACCTTTAAGTGAACTTAAGGCTGGAAACAATTTAATCATCCATGAGAAACGGTTGACTAATAAAGTATCATATGCCTGTGGCATTTGCCAAAAATCTTTTGTAACTCAAAATAACCTAAATAATCATGTAAGGATTCATACTGGAGAAAGGCCTTTCCCTTGCAAGGTGTGTCGGAAGAGATTTATAACAAATAATAACTTAAAGAGACACAGTAGAACCCATACAGGTGAGAGGCCATTCACATGTGAAGTTTGTAGCAAAAGTTTTCTTACCGGTAATGATTTAAAAAGACATAATAAGACACACACTGGTGAGAGACCCTTTTCTTGTACGATATGTACAAAAGGATTTGTTCAAAACACTGACTTAAAGAGACACATGAAAGTGCATCTTCGTGAAAAGAAACAAGACATTGAGTTGCCACATAAGAAAGATGGTGTCATCAGCTTCAAGATGCTCTCCTCTGATAAAGTACATCGTTGCCAGATTTGTAATAAAACATTTCTCAGATATTACAGATTGAGAATTCATCTAAGAACACACACTGGAGAGAAACCTTATAACTGCAGGACTTGTGGTAAAGGATTCACAACAAGCTGCAATCTTAAGCGACACACAAAATTTCATGCGGGAGAGAAACTTTTCTCTTGTGAAACTTGTGGCAAGAATTTTGTCATGAACTGTGATTTGAAAAGACATATTCGAATTCACACGGGAGAAAAGCCTTACTCATGTGGCATATGCCAGAAACATTTCACCACCAGCAATGTCTTGAAAAGACACAACAAAATCCACACAAAGGGTGATATTTACCAGGGTGCCCAATATCAGGAAAACTTTGTTAATCCCAGTGATTTTAACATGCATTTAGGAATGCACAGTTTGATCGACCCCATTCTGCTTGAAAACAAAAAACTTTCTGAGGCTATAAAAGACTGAAATCATTGTATGATGACACATGTATAAAGGTTTTTTTAAATAAGTGACTTCCTTCAAGTGTGTTTTTCTTAAAAGTGGAAATTATATTTGATCAGTTTGTTTGCTTCTTTCTTAATCTTATTAAAATTTCTATCATTTGAGTGGTTGAATAGAGGCTGAGTGATTGCTTGTTGGGCACACATATCCACATCCAAGTTGAAGCAGTGTCACATGCACTGCAGTGATTTCTTTAAATAAGATGCAATATTAACCCTTAAGCAAAATAAGTGTATGATTAGGGCACCAAAGGAAGAGGGACACCGTTTTTATTCAAATTAAATGTATTTGCCAGTTTAAACAGAAAGAGGTGAGAGAATTCTGGCCAGATACGGCCAGTTTAAATGCTAAAGGGTTAAATATTACAATGGACTATTTCATTATTAGCTTGTTAAGTAGTCTGCAATATAAATTCAATTCCTGTTCAACCTATTTGATAATAGTCTGCTTGATACCAACTTCTGTTTCCATAATACAAAACCTCTCATTGTAAAGTGATCATATATACATTTATACACACCTACAATTAGGATTTTTATCTAAAAACCCGTTATGTTCCAAACAGTCAGCTGAATAATAAAATACTATTTTACTAAATTCCTCCAAATTCTTAATTATTTAAAAAATTAAATGAAATATGAGTTGTATATGCCACTATAAATATGGTCATAATAGGGTTAAACCATATCTAAGGTAAAACCTTCCATGATAAGATTATGTAAGAACATTTTGTTACATTTATCTTCATTATAGTATTTTATTAAATCTCTCCAGTTTGACTTTGTAGTAGGTAGAGGTGTTACTGATGTCTTTTTCCTTGTGAAATAACTTCAGAAGTACTTAGCCAAGAGTAAGCCCTACAACATATCATTTGTTGACCTACAGAAAGCTTTTGACAAGGTTCCTTGCTCTATAATTTTGTGGGCTCTTAGGAAAATAAGGTTAGAAGAATGGCTTGTGAGGGCTGTATAGACCATGTTCTGAGGTTTATGTTAACAATGAGTATAATGACGAATTTAGTGTGCAAGTAGTCCACCAGGGCTCTGTCTTCAGCCCACTTCTGTTTGTTATAGTTCTCCAGGTCATAATAACAGAGTTTAAGACTGGCTACCCATGGGAACTCCTATTTATTATACCTGAATCTACAAAGAAAGCAACATTTAGAATCAAAAGCTCTCAAAGTCAACTTAGCAAAGACTAAATTCTTAGTAAGTAGGAAAGATTTCATCAGGGAAATGGCCATGCTCAATATACAAAAAAGGAGTTAGTAGAAATTCCATACAGTGTACAAAATGTAAACTATGGTTACACAAGAGATATAGCAGGATTTTGAGCAGGCTAACAACAAATGTAGGCTTTGTGGCAAATGCACAAGACCAGAAATCAACAAGAGTATATACATAAGACTTTATCTCATGCTCAGTGGCTTAACAGCATCAGTTATCTTGGTAACTTAATTAATGGTAGGGATAGAGGGTTTGAAAGTATAGGAGTTAGAGTGAGAACTGGGGGGAAAAAGTTTAGGGAGCTGCTACTTCTGTTGACTATGAAGGGTTTCTCTCTCAGGACAAAATGTAAATTTTGATGCCTGCGTGAAAAATGTGATGCTACATGGAAGTGAGATTTGGGCCTTGAATGCACAGAATCTGCATAGATTGGAAACAAATTAGAGGCATGCTCTGATGGATGTGTAATGTTAGTGCACATGAACAATGAAATATTAATGAACTGAGAGAAAAGGTAAGTATAAGAAGGATTAGATGTAATGTACTATAGAGAGGACTTCAGTGGTGTGGACATGTGATGTATATGGAGGATAACAGCTACATAAAGAACTGTAGGGCATTCAGTTGATGGAACCTGTAAAAGAAGACCAAAAAAAAAATTTGAGAGGATGTGGTGAGGCTGACCTGAAGATTTTGTGGGTATGGTGTGGTATGTGGTGGCCGGAAGCTGGGGAGTGCTCGACCGGAAGAGTGCTTGGCCGGAAGGGTGCTCGACCGGAAGGGCCAGCAGGTCGGCCTCTCTCTAGCAGTGATCAGGAATGTGGTAGACGCGAGTTTTGCAGCTCCCGGTTTTAACGAGTGGGATTGTACGCACGTGGAAGAGGAGAAACCAGCCATGGAATGCAGCTATGTCAAGAGACGAGCGGGAGGGGTGACTTGGAGTGACAGAGTGGGAGAGAGGACGGTGGCCATGATGCAGGAGATCGTGGAGAGGGTGAAGGCCAACGACCCAGTGCAGGGACGCTGGTATGTTCCCAAATCGCAGAGCGGGACTGTATGGTGCGATGCCAGCAGCATAGCGCTGGGTGTCACGTTGGAGATAGGAGGTGTTGAGGTCTAGGATGCAGCCTGGCTTAGGAAGAAGGACGACTGCAACCACATCAATGTGGCCGAACTGGACGCGGTGTTGAGAGGGGTGAACCTCGCCCTGAGGTGGGGACTGCGCACCATCGAGATACGCACCGACTCGGCTACTGTACTCGGATGGGTGAGATCAGTGCTCACCAGTGAGAAGAGAGTGCGAACGAGAGGGGCGGCGGAGATGCTGATAAATCGCCGCCTGGGAACTTTAGGAGAGCTGGCCACCGAGTTCGACCTGAGGCTGAGCATAGTTTTCGTGTCCTCAGAGAAAAATAGGGCGGACATCTTAACCAGGGTGAAGAAAGCCTGGATGGAAGCGCCAGAGGAGATAGCTGCCGTGTGTCGGCTGACCGAGTCGGATCTGAAAGGGTTGCATGACATGCACCACATGGGAGTGGATAGGACTCTGTTCCTAGCCAGGAGAATCGACTCGGACGTTAACAGACACAGTGTTCAAAGGGTGGTTAGAGGCTGCGTCCGATGTCAGTCCATTGATCCCGCCCCGGGTGTGCACGAAACAGGAAGCCTCCCGGTGGATCGCAACTGGAAGCGATTGGCAGTGGATGTAATGCACTACCGACAGGGAACGTACCTCTCGATGGTCGACTGTGGACCAGGACGGATGGCGATATGGAGGGAGATGAAGACTGGAATGGCTGAGGAAATCATGCGGACGTTGAGAGAGGTGTTCTTGGAGCGGGGCCCTGTGGACGAACTGCTGATGGACAACAGCGCAGCGTTCCGCTCGGAGGCGCTGAGGGAGATGCTCGATGGGATGGAAGTGGACCGTTTCTTCAGAGCAGCGTACAGGCCAAACGGAAATAGAATCGTGGAGCGACACCACCGGACGATCAAAGCAATGGCGGAGCGGGGCCACATCTCACCAATGGAGGCAGTGTTCTGGTACAACATGTCCCCTCGGGTGGGACAGGTTGAGGAATCGGTGCCACACAGAGCAGTATTCAGATACGAGTGGCGGCACCCATGCACACCACCACAATGGCCAGTGGGGAGAGAGAATGCATTTGTGCAGGTGGGCGAAGAAGTCTGGGTTAAGCCCCCAGATGCATGTTGCACATCTCAATGGGGAAGGGGAACGGTGACGGCCGTAAATTCCCAGAACAATGTGTCCGTGGACGGAGTACCACGTCATGTCCTGGATGTCCGTAGAATTACTGTGTCAACGGACTCCGAGGAAGAGGAAACCCAAAGTGCCGCCCCAACTCTGCGGAGATCGCAAAGAAGTCGCAAACCACCAACCTGGACAGCAGACATTCATATGCAGAAGGACAAGGGGGAAATTGATCCTTGAGATCAGGGGGGGGGGGGGGGGGGGGCGTGTGGGTATGGTGTGGTGTGCTCGACCGGAAGAGTGCTTGGCCGGAAGGGTGCTTGACCGGAAGGGCCAACAGGCCGGCCTCTCTCTAGCGGTGATCAGGAACATGGTGGACGCGAGTTTTGCAGCTACCAGTTTTAACGAGTTGGATTGTACGCACGTGGAAGAGGAGAAACCAGCCATGGGATCTAGCGGCGCCTGTGAAAAGCGGTAAGTGAGGTAGCTTTTTCTAATCACTGATTTCACACGATCAAGCTAACTGGCAATTTGTTGCACTACAGATGACTTACTTTTCCATGTGAATGAGATGAAATAAGCATGAGGAGGATGTAGTGAAGAAGCAACACAGCTGAATAAAGGACACAGTGCATCACCCAGTCCGAGAATCGAACTCACAACCTCTCGATTGCAAGCCCAACGTTCTAACCTCTTTATTTAATCCTAAAAGGATGAAAACAATCAGTTTAACCCATCAAAATTTCAACTTAGATATTCAAAGTCCTACTTTACTTTATCTATGGCAAATTTCTGCAGCTGGATGCCCATCTTGATGCTAACACATACTTTTCAGTAAGAGATTCACCAACTTAATGGTGTTTTGGAGGTGAAGACATACACACACACATACATACAAACAAAAGGTTTTCACAGTTTCCATCGACCAAATTCACTCACAAGACATTATTCGACCCAAGGCTATAACAGAAGACACTTGCCCAAGGTGCCACACACTGTCACATATAAATCATTATTAAATTCCAATGTACCAATTCACCTATCTACTGCCCCAGATAATCTAGGTAGATATTTCTGTTTGATAAAACATAATTTTCCACTTCCACTTGATAAGACACAGTGTCAGCTGGACAAACTCAACCCATAGAGGTTTATTTGATAGACACTGCTTAGTGATTCTTATATTTTTTTTATTGTTTTTCCTTTAAGCATAATTACATCTTAAAGAAGATGCCTCACATTCATTCACCTTTGGGATTGGTGTTTGGTCAAACAGCAGTAATACTGTTAATCTATTGGTAGTTAACAGATCCATTTAACTATTTCTGAAGCATCCATATGTCTCATCAGATTACGTCTAATTCAGATCTCACTAGATGTCTCACACATCTGTATGTCTCATGTAGGACTCACCAAATCTGCGCCTGGAATTTTCTTCTCTAAGGTTCCGGTCCAAGCTAGGGTTTCTATGTAAAACCAGTTGTTGCCCATATATGCAAGTTTTCCCTTTCAATGTCACTAATGTTGTCCAAAGTAAAATCAAGAGCTGATACAGTTTGACAGTTGTGTTATTGCAGATGTTGTCTGCAGAACATCTGCAAGGTATCCCAGTACATGACTAGTACTTTATTTATTGACTCTGAAAGGATGAAAGGCAAAGTTCATCTTCTAAAATATGTCTTGAGCCTGGACGCTCATCAGGCCAGTGTTTATCCTGGTTTTCATGGCATGAAGTCATTGAGAATACAAGACTCCCTCCTGGACAGGATACCAGTCCATTGCAAGGTTAAATCCCAAGCTATTGCTGGTACTCATTTTCAGCTGAGTATACTGTACGGGAGCAATGTAAAATGAAGTGTTTTACTCAAGAACATAACACACAACCCAGTCCTGAAATCGAGCCCACGACAATATGATTGTAAGACCAACACCCTTACCACTAAGCCACGCACCTCGACAAGTTGATCTTAGTGATCTCAGGATGTAGAAACTTGCAACAAACTCAGCAAAATATTTTATCTAATGCTACAGCGACTTTGCCAATTCAATACCTTCTATCATTTAACACATAGGTTTTGGCAAATTCACTACCAATTCACTACCTTCTATCATTTAACACTAGGTTTTGGCAAAATCAATCATAACTTCATCTTATAAAAGAGAAAATAAGTTTTTATTTTTGTAAGTTACTGATAAACCTTCACTCTTTTCCTTTTTCATTTAGTTACAGGCTTGTTTACAGAATTTTGTAGAAGTAAAAAGAAAGTTTCTGTGATGATGGTTATAATATAAATATATTTCTTGTTTTATTTTCACCTGAATGTAATTCACTTCTTGTTTACTGACTCAGAAAATTAAAGGAAAAGAGAATGATAGAATAAATATATCCATACAACTAATGTGGAACACTGTTGCAGTTGTTGGGCTGGACATAGAGTGTAACAGAGTAATTTCAGTAGAGGAACATTGGAGTATTTGAATCTTGTACTGCTAGGTAACAAGTCTTTCAGCACTGCATAAGTCAATGAAGGAATCTTTTCATAGTTGTTTGACCTGCTAAAAATAACAGCAAAACCACACTCTGCTGTCTTATAAAAAGGAAGTTCATATTGGATAATGGTACATTATATCTGAACAAAGGATAGAATGCCTTTGATCATAAGTCTCTGTCTGGGATCAGGACTAACCTGGAGAGAAACAACAATAAGAGCAGCAAGTTGTTATCACTGTTGTTTCTAGTAGGGACTCTATAATTCCTCATGGTAGTTATTCTAGACTGGAGAGTCACTTCAGGTGGAGCTGCTTCTCCGCATCGAAAGATCACAGCTCCAGTTCTACAGAGATGTGGTTAGAACGTCAAAGTAAAGAATCGTAGGACAGATTTTATGGGCAAAGCCAACTGGCAGGAGACGCAGAGGTAGACCACAAGGATGGTGGTTGGATAACATATGTAACCTCAGTTGGTCTTGCTTGGGGTCCAGCTGGATCAGAGTGGGTTACTTCTTATAGGACTCTCTGGGAGGTGTTTCTGAGGACTTTGTCCTCATGACCCTGTCAGGATTAAGTGGGCAAAAGAGAAAAGATCTAAGTGTATAACTGGTACTCATGTTAGTGGCTCCAAACATCAGCATATAACATACTTATTTTAGTGACTGCAGCCCCTCAACATTAACTGGTACTTATTTTAGAGTCTCCAGGAGTAGTGGTAAAAACAAAACATAATTAATAAATAATTATGTTATAACTGATATAATTAATCCAAATACGGTGAAACACCTGTTTGACTCTCTTATTATCAGCTGTAGTGGTAGTAGTAGTAGTAGTAGTTGTTGTTGTAGCAACGGTGGGTGATAGTAGTAATATTAGTAGTGATGGGTGACAGATATTGTTGTCGTTTAGGTGCAGATCATCTAAGGTGTCCTTAGGTTTGGTAGAGTTAGCACTATATCATTCAAAGAGTCTCATCCCTTTTCAAGACACCACAGTTGTTTCAGATAGAGATTTGACTGTTTATTCTAACAAGTCAAGACAAGTGACAACTTACATGTTCGGATGGTTCACAATAGTAACAGTAAGTATAACATTATTAGTAGTAGCAGTAGTAGTAGTAGTAGTAGTAGTAGTTTAATACATCGTGTCAAGGATGACTGACTTGGACTTGTAGAGCAAACCACCTAGAGAATTCCTGTTTGGGACCTATCTATCCCTTCTTATCTTTCCCAGGTAGTGATGCAGTGTAAGATTGTTCTAGAAGATCTGGTGCCTATTCTTTACATCAATGATAATTGGCACACAGAAGACTATCCTGTTCAGAGACACCTCAAAATATTTACATCAGATTTGAACTCTCACTAACAATTAAGATGGTAGAGAGTTATTATCAGAGGTTTATCGTGGTTATTGTCACAGAATGAGCACTGTGTTACCACCACCATCAATACCACCACCAATACCACCACTAATACCACCACTAATACTACCACCAATACCACCACTAATACTACCACCAATACCACCACTAATACCACCACTAATACTACCACTAATACCACCACTAATACCACCACAAAATACTGCTCTGATATAAGTATTACTACAAACCAAACACGACTTGTTTATGACAGTGTATTAATGCAGGAACTGAAACGTTATAAAGAAAACCACTTTCAGTTAATAAAATTTCAACGAAAACCTAACTTATTATCCTGCCATTTGCTGTGTCATAAGATGATACAACTAGCTGTGGGGTGTATAGTGTACTATTTGAGAACAACTGCAACTGCCGCAATATTTCACAAGGGGGCGGGGCAGAAAAATAGTTTCCCCATTATGGTTCAGTGAGTTAGCTATCTTTTATGAATATATCATCTTTGGTTGGTGTACAGCACACATCTAGCATATACTATTATGATAAGACTGTATACGACATACGAAGTGGATATCACTCTTTTCCCAAACACGTAGGTCAACTGCCTTGAGATACGACGAAGCACCACAAGCACATTAAACTCATATTGTTCTTATTTAACCCAGTGTCAGCCATGATCGAGAAGATCTTTGAATAATTACATTCCAGTCGTGATCATCTTAACTTTTTTTTCGAACATTGTGAATTTAAGACTACATTATCTAATGTATTCCCACGCCCTTTAAAACGGCAGGGAATTTAGTTGCTATTTCTAGCAATTTGAACGACAGCTTCCTCGTTGAGTCGTCTGTTATTAAGTTCATTTAGTCGACACAAATCATCAAGCTGTCCCATCTCTTACAAAGAAGCAACACGTTAGTTTGTTAATATGAATTAGAGTAGATGTACGACGAAAACTTTGATACTTAATAAAATAAAATACTATTACAAAGTAAGAAATAGTGTGAAATATTACGTTAAAAAGAAACAAAAACAACGAATTTATCAGAAGCAAAAAGTTGATAAATAAACTTAAAAAGAAATTTAATGGCATGTGTTAAGTTTCTGACACCAAACCTAAATAAGCCTATGAAGTTAGGTAAAAAAAAAGAGGGAAGAATAAAACACTCTTATGATTCAGAAGTATATTTAAAAAACGACAGAAGGAATTTCCTTTTCTTTTTTTGAACCAACTTTAGTTTCTTTCCCACCCTTCCTCTTTCCTCACTTTGAGACATTTACTTATCGGTTGATTAAAGAACCAAAGACTTGTATAACCATACGAAGATATATTTTACCGTAACTAGCAGCAAACAGAGTGAGGAATAAGTACTTATTTAAAATTCAAATTATTTATTTCGTTATGGAAAAACAAAAACACACAAAAAACTAAAATAACAAACACATATTTCTTAATCCTTTGAACGTGTATTAGCGTGTCTGACTTAAGGTTTGATATAAAACAACAAGAAATCAAGGGCTACTAACTTAATAACTGCACTAAAAAACCTGAGTTTATCGCACTAGAATTACTTAATAACATCATATAATATGGTGAAGTGCTCTAGTTGCAATGGGGGTGTATATGTATGCGAGTTAGGAAGCCAACGTCAAAAATAGTTTCTTTACCAGGATTAGAAATAATTATAATACTCTTCGCAAGCAGAGTACGTTCTCTGACCTGATCTTTTCTGCTTTGACTTATTCACATAAATTTACAGTTAAAAAAATGTTTATATTGCAACTAATTGTTTTTTTTTTTAATTTGCAGCCGGTACTAATTAAAATAGAGTGACATTTTCCCCCTGTTCACCGCTCCAGTCCCTATGGTGTCTGTTCTTGGTAGTGTTTACTGCCTATTTTTTTTTTTTTTACATCGCATCCAACACTCGGGGACTTTACTGGCTGTGATCTGTTAAACAGACATCGATACATAGGTCTTTCTGTATCCACCAATACACTTATCTATATCGTCATTTCACTGACATCATTGATTTTAGTTGGAATTTCTACAATGGAGTCATTCTGAAACAGCGAAAAAATTAATTCCCACTTCCTAAAGCAAGGTAAGTTGGAAAGGAAAAGGGGGTTTAACCAGTTGATACTACTGCTAATGGTTTAGATTCTCTTACTAGTAATGTCCTACTCAATAGCTTACTTCGCCATCGCCTTTTATTATACATACTCTCACAAGGCATTATATATTATATTATATATATATATATATATATTTAAATAATTTATTTATATATGAATAATTTATTTATTTATTTATTTACAAATGTTTTAAAATATATTTCTCAATATAGCTTTATGTTGTCGAAACTGCTTTTCTCTGTATACATATATATATATATATATATATATATATATATATATATGTATATATATATATAATATTATATTATATATATAATAATTGCATTGAAAAGCAGTAACGCAAAACTCGGAGCACCGAGGTCATAAAATGATTTAATTGCTATTATGCACGCATGAGTGTGTGTGTATATATATATATATACAAATCACTATATATATATATACAGTAATTTGTATGTTAATTAAAGGGGATGTGGATGAAAGAAGAGACGGATCCCTATCGGATTTAATTTACAGACGCACACACACTTGTAGATATTCTATTATCCTTACGTATATGTATGCACAGATACTAGATTCAGTCATTAGTTTATAGTCACATATTTTATACAAAATATATTTGACATTAGTACATATAAAAGCTCTTGTTCAAACACATACACGCAAAATTTCTCTCCTTTTCACACACACACACACACTCTTTCTTTTTCTTACACATGCGCGCACACATTCTCTTTCTCATACACGCACACACACACACATTCTATTTCTCACACACACAGCACAAATTCTTAGCACGATCACCATACCAAAAGAAGAAAAAAGAAAAAGAACCAAAACGAAAAGTAAAACGAAACAAAAACTACAGGTTCTGGCTGGAACTGCCTGTTGACTACCATCACTGACAATTTCTCTGACCCCCCACATCTGTGATAATATTAGACCCCCACTTTAAGAGCATTAAGCTCAGGCGGCGGCGCTCGTTTAGAGAACTGTAGACCTATCATGGCCGGACATTATTATAACCCTGAGCAAGCAATCTACTATCAGAGGAATCACAGTCGTGACCATTCCATCTTTTTTTATCGACATAGTGTGACATCCAAGATTACATTATTCAATACGTCGTTCCTTCTTTTTTCTATTAGATAGTAGGGAATCTGACTGCTATTTTTAGCAGGTTGAATAATCCCATACAGGTTCCATCGTTAGTGCGTGCGTGTGTCTGTGACTAAATTGTGTTGTATTACTGTTGCCATTGCGTATTACGTGTATTGTAAAGAGCAATCGAGGGAGCTTTAATGGTTGCTCGACTTGCTAGAACATGCAGGAAAATTTCCCTCAAATCACTCTTAAATAAGGAAAGGACGTGTTAAATCATGTAAACCTACATTGTCATAAAAAGACAGGAGTGTCATTGTTGGAATGTCTTTGAAAGTAGGTCTACTCGAACGAGTTTGACTTGGGGCTAAACAACATCTACGTGTATTTCGTCAAGTGAAATAGAGTGGTCAAGTGCGGTGTCTTTTCTTTACATTTTATGTGTCGCCGTCAGAGGGCGGGATGTTGCAGATTTTTTAATATTTACGACCACTAACCTATAATAGCTTGGAACGGACATACATTCACCCTATATAATATATATGTGTGTGTTTGGGGCCATAATAAATCTAATTCCTATGGCTTCGATTACCTATGAATTTATATATATATATATATATAGGAAGAAAATATTCAACCGTGAGCTCCTACGGTTTTTGATATATAAAATATGTATTAAAACTTTGATTTTTCGAGCGTTACCATGGGTTTCGTTTGACATAAATCGGTCCAACTCTTCAGGTGTGTTCTGAATGTGTTATTCAGAATGTACATGAAAAACTAGACATAATTATGTCTAACGAAACCATTGACAATGCACGATTAAATCAATCAAACTGTTAATACACGCATTGCATTGATTGCTCTTTTCAATCATTTGTACCCTCACCTGTATATGAGATTGTTTTTACATGTTTCACGGGTTGTTGGCCGATCATCAGAAGACAAGTATTCTATGATTCCATATACGAACGTCATTTAAATCAAGCACAAACCAGTTGTTATTTCACTCCAGGTCAATTTTGACTAAGCAGACCAGTGATTAATTGCATTCCAACCGTGACCATCACATTAAATGCCATATATATCAATTCAGACCATAATTTAATCAAAATGACAGTCTAATTTACATGAAATGTATTTTCTAGATACAGAATTAATCAAATAATAAATATTTATACATAATACTGCATACATTAGAAAATGTCAGTTAAATTTACTGTTGGTATAATTAGAGTTTATAAGCCTTGCTGTGAAAATATAAACAAGTATGGAAAATATATTCTGTTAGTTTCTTCTGTACACAGAAAAACATAGATTGTCTTAACATGTTTTACTGCTGGTTGACCAATCAGAAGACAAGCATCCTTATTCCATCTCAGAAAAGAATTTATAATCAAATGTTATTTATATCAAACACAAACCAGTTATTTTATTGTAGGTCAGTTCTGACTGAGCTCACCAATGATCATCACATCTTTTTTCAGATGTAGTACATCTAGAATTACATGATTTAATGTATCCATACTTCCTAAAATGCTCGGATGGTTTACTAGAAGTAGTTGATAGCTTTTACTACCTAAGTGACCTAATTAGCTGAAGAGGTGGATTTATCCAAAGCATAGTAACCAGATTGAGAATAGGGTGAGAAAAATTCAGGGAGCTGTTCCCTTTGCTGGAAATAAAAAGTCTCTCTCTCAGAGTGAAGGGCAGATTGCATGATGTTTGTATATAAACTTTGATGCTGCATGGTATTAAGACATGGCTTTTCAATGCAGATGATTTGCAATGTTTAGAAAGAAACAAAGTGAGTATACTCCACTGGATGTGTAATGTTAGTGTACATGAACAACAAAACACAAATGAGCTAAGAGAAATACTAGGTATTTGAAGAATCAGTTGTATGACAGACTGTTTTGGTATGGACATGTCACACATATAAAAGATGCCAGTTATATAAAAAAAATGGCAAGAGCTTGAAATGGAAAGAGCTTGTGGAAAAAGGAAACCAAGAAAGGTATGAGATAAAGTAGTGAAGACCAATCTGAATGAACTGAACCTCATGAATGAAATGATTACTGATGATAATCTGTGCTGGAGAAGATCTGTCCACCTTTACAAAGTTGACAAAACAGTTGGTGGTGATGTCAGAGGCTGCAATATATATTTCACTGGATCTCTCTCTTACTATAGTAGGGTTCTGAAAGTTCCTGGTTTAAGGGTATCGCGAAAGGATAGAGCTGTCACCTTTACAGGGGAGGTAGGACCGCTGCAATAAGTGTGTGAATCTGAGTGGGGAATATGTTGAATAAAATCATAATTAACTGATCCTCCCGTATTTTCTTTTACTCAAAGCCAGGAACTTATACTCCGGTACTCCTCTTAAGTCACCATCTACTGCACTATTTGCTACCTTCCCAACTGTCATCCCCTACTCTACCATACTGACTGAATATCATGGATGGGCATTTTAATCTGTTCATATTCAATTGCTCCCCTAATGAAATCAATTAATGGCCACCCTCTAAAATTATAGTTAATTGATCAAAGGCCTTCCAGCCATGAGCATCCCATCTTTTATTCAGCAACTAGTGGCAGAGATTCCTTTAACAGAGTTCACTCCGTTGCAAGCATTTCGAGCAAGTCTCTAGTTTGAGGATAATTTCATCCTTTCTGTCTTGGTTGTCATGGGTACTGCTTTCCTCCCTCTATGAAGCCATTAACCCTTTCGTTTCCCTATTTCCAATGAAATACAGGGATTGATATAATTGACTGTGTCACTTGTCTAAAATTTGTAGTCTTGTATGTATGTCAAAAATTATTATTTGCTCTTTTTGTCTTCAAATTAATGTCTGTTTTTATATATTTTTTCTCTTTGCAGGGTTTTCACTCCTAAACCCACAGTCTGAAAATGGGTCCAGATGCTTTGAAATGTAATTAAAAGAATTTTATGTTTAAAAAGATCTTTATCCTATGATCATATTAACCCTCTGTAGTTTCTAGTGGGATGTGTTATGGAAGATTTATCAGCTGTGTTTAGTTGCAGAGGAATTTTATAATGCATTCCGAGAAAAAGCAGTTTCCTTGTGAGTTTTGTAGCAAATTTTTCTCAAAGGATTCCGATCTGCGAAGGCATGTTCGGATACACACCGGAGAGAAACCATTCACTTGTTCAGAGTGTGGAAAGTCTTTTACCCGGAACTCTAGTCTTAAACGGCATATAAAAACTCACGAGAAAATTGATATGTTAATTGCCAATAATTACATTGAAAAATTTACTGATGATTCGGTTTCAGTTAAAAGTATGGATAAAAACACAGAATTTTCTGACAATTTCCTTCGTGTTGAAAACTCCGATACAGGTGAACGAGTATATACTGTGGATATAACAAACATAGACTTAGATGATGACTTAGATCTGAAAGCACAGGAACAGAAGGATGAAGAAAATGAAGACACTTGTAAGGATGTGATTGTTATTGAAGACCTGTCGACAGAGGAAACTCCTGCATATACACAAGTTTGGTACGATGATGGAAGAATAGATTCTCCTGAATTTCCTGCTGATGACCAAGTTCAGAACTTGCAAGGAGGTAAACTGCACCAGTGTGTCGTTTGCTGGGGGTATTTTCTAAATGAAACAGACTTGAAAAGACACTCACGAATGCATATTGGTGTCACTCAGTTTCCATGCATATTCTGTGGGAGAGAATTTTCCAAAGGTTCTGACTTAAGAAGACATATTCGTACACATACCGGAGAGAAGCCATTTCATTGCAATTTGTGCAGCATGAGTTTTGCTAGGAACTGCAGTTTAAAGCGGCATGTTAAAAAACACACTGAAAATTTAGCACAGGATTTAGACAGACAGATGCAGAGTTTTTCTGGTGAATTCTTCAATAAAAAACCTGCAAAACCACAGAGTGTTGGAAACTCTTATCAGTGTGAGATCTGTGGTCGAGCTTTCTCAAAGTGTTCAAATTTGCAAAGACATGTACGGACACACACAGGAGAAAAGCCATTTACCTGTAGTTTGTGTGGTTCCAGTTTTACCAGAAATTGGCATTTAAAGCGTCATGCGAAAATTCACATTGCTGACAAAATCAGCATTGCTGACAAAGTGATAAACTTGGATGATAAAGTGATAGACTTAGATGAAATTGCTGACACTATTTCCGATAATGTGGTTTACCAAGAGGACAGTCCAGCTCTAACTGAAGTGGTGCTTTACCACTGCGACATATGCAAGAAAGATTTCTCAATACGATCTGACTTGAAAAGACATCTTAGAATACATACGGGAGAGAAACCATTTCAATGTGACATATGTGGACGAAGCTTTGCACGTAAATATGGTTTGAAACGGCATAGTAAAATACATAAAGAAACACAGCTTTGTAGGTGTGACATATGCGATATGTACTTTGAAGATAACGACAGCTTAAAATGTCACTTGAAGTGTCATACATTTGCCAATGGAAAGGAAAAGGAAGAAAATATTCTGAAAAATGTGATGAAAGTCTGTACTAAAGGAAAGTCATTTTATTGTCAATTATGTAACAAAACATTTTCCAAAAACTCTGACTTGAAGCGACATGTGAGAACCCATACCGGAGAAAAACCGTTTGTTTGCACTGTTTGTGGACGAGGTTTTGCAAGGAACTGCAGCTTAAAAAGACATTTGAAAACTCATCGTGATAGCAATCTCATCAGTTGGACCGTATTGTCACCTGATACACTAGAAACTTTCAAAGAGGGTAAGTTTTAAATATTTTTTTGTTTCCAGAACTATATTATTTTAATATATAGGTGGCAAATTGGCAGACATTAGATCAGTTAATACATTACAGTATTTATTCTGGCTCTCTATGTTCTATGTTCAAATCCTGCCAAGGTCAACTTTGTCTTTTATTCTTTTGAAAATAACGCCCACTTCCCTGCTAGCAAGGGTTGGACAGGTCTACATAGACCAAATCGGTACTGAAGTGGAGCCACAGATCTCTCAGGCAGGCCAGGGATCTGTGTCTCACTTTATGTACGGTCGACGCTCCACTGAGTGCACAGGAGAGGTTGTCATGTCTTTGACACAACTGAGGGTCTTTCTGACTCTTTTGTTTGGCAAGATTTCTACGACTGGATACCCTTCCTATTACCAACTACTCTACAGCCTGTACCGGGTGTGTTTATTGTGTAGATCACCAACACTAGGGAGGATGTCGTGTCTTTGACACAGCTGAAGGGTCCCCTCAATATTCTGAGTTCAAATCTCACTAATGACCAGGACTAATTATCCAGCCTCAGGATTACAATTGATAATGAAAGCTTCAATGGATGGAGGAGGACTGTGGCTGTCTGCTTCAGCAGTGGAACAACAACAATGATGATGAGGATGATGCAGTGTTACAATTACAAAACCCTGTACACAGCCTCTCATATAACATTAGAGATCCTGTAAATCATACTTCATCTCATTTCTTTAGAAACAGAATCATGGAATAGAAGAATACAACTACCATCATAGAATATAGTAAAGTGATAGAATACTGTTAGATTAGTAGAATATAGCTGAGGATCAGTAACACATGTCTTAACCCCTTAGCATTTAAACCGGCTGTATCTGGCCAGAATCTCTCACCTCTTTCTGTTCAAACCAGCTGTAGCTTGCTACTCATACTGATGTTAAGGTATTGTTCTGAAAATAAATAATATCAAATTCTCATAGATTTGATATTATGTGAGATAAAGCCTTCACCATGAAAATATAATAGTATATATAGAGTAATGTAAATGCTAAAGAGTTAAAGATGCCTCATGAAAAGAGATATTTTTTGTTGGCAACAAAAGTAACAGCTTCCTGATCTTCTCCCATCAGTTCTTTACAACTACTCTTAGTACTTATTCAATTATCCAGCTAACAGAACTTCTAATTTTTACTATTTCTGAAATATGTTTGTGTTTTATTAGTGTTGTTGTTTAGCCCTAGGTCAATTTCTGATCCAATAGAAGTTGTTTCGAGTACGATTATATCTTGTTCTACGCTTGAGTATTACTTATCAAGTCTTCCTCTCTTTTTTAAAGTAATTAGTGTGTAATTTGAGAAATTTAGCTGCTATTTCTAGCAGGTTGAGCAAGCACATAGGGGCCCTTGTTGGCTTGATGGAAATTACATGGTTTTCAGTTTAATTCCATTTTACAGCACTGTTGTGTATGTGTGTATATATATATATATATATATACATACACACACACACATATATATTTGTGTGTGTATCAGTCGATGCATGCACCTTCATATTAAGACTGTTTAAAGTAGATAGTAATGTTTGTTTATGTACCTAATAAATAATGTCCTGCAGTTTAATAATTTTATGAATGTCAGTAATGTATTCCATAGAAAGATATCAAAGTATGGGTTGGCACTAGGAAGAACATCCAACATTATATGCTGTAAATGTAGGCCTGCCCTTAAATAGGATACTGATGGTCAAATCATCATCATCGTTTAATGTCCATCTTCCACGCTAGCATGGTTTAGACGGGAATTGTCCCACTTGAGGCAAGATTGATCAGGTGACTGTGTCTCGCTCGTATAGGACTGTATCTGGCAGGTTTTCTACGGCTGGATGTCCTTCCCAACACCAACCACATTTACAGTGTAGACTGGGAGCCTTTTTACCATGTCTCCTACACGACCACTTCAGTGTGGACTGGGTGCTTTTTTGTCGTGACACCTACACAACCTCTTTAGTTTGGACTGGATGTTCTGTGGGACCAACCTAACTTTACAGAGAAAGGGTAGTGGGTTGGGGTGTATATTTAGTTTTAGTTAAGAGGTGCCTATAGACTAGGTTTAACTTTGTACGTAGGGAAGGCAGGTCTTCTATAGATTCAAATCAATAATCAAAATATCTGTGACCTTTGACATTTAACATCTGTTGTTCTTTAGCCTTAGTCCTGTTAGAGTAGAACAAAGGCATAACAGCTGTGACCATCCTGTCTTTGTATATCTTGGACTACTTTGTGAAGGTGTATGGCTTAGTGGTTAGAGAGTTGGATTCGCAATTGTGAGGTTGTGATTTCAATTCCCAGACTGGGTGATGCATTATATCCTTGAGCAAGATACTTTATTTCACATTGTTCCTTCCGCCAGGTGTTGCGACCAGTAAATAGTATCAGCAATGGAAACCTTGTTTCCTTGGTAAGTGATTGAGGTCTAGAATCTTGTTGATCTATTCCAGGACTACTTTGGCTTCCGTGCCACTCTTTTGAGTGAATTTAGCTGTTATTTGTAGCAGGTCGATCAACCACATGGAAGCTTCTCTATTGGTATATTTTACTAGTGTTGACCAACAGATCTCATGATATCACTAATGTTATCAGATTATTAATTTAAATTTGAACACTTCTTTACCAATATTATGGGCATGTGGTTAGAATGTCTCAGGAAAGAAGTGCTAGACAGATCTTACGAGCAGGAGACACAGGGTAAACCATGAGCTAGGTTGATCTCACCGGATCACTTGGAGAGGATTACTTGTGATGAAACCCGTTGGAAAGGAGTAATGACCTGATCATAGAGTTTGCTAAAGAAGAAGCCTTCACTTACAAGTTGGACATCATTCCATCCTTACTGTCTCAATGCACAAAACCTTTATTTTTAGAATTGAAGATTTCCTCCTCGCCATCTTTCAAACACATTGAACTTATCAAGCTAGAAGAAACCGAAAAATCTACGGATAATGCCCTTATCTCTAAACTAAAATTAGATGGTATGTATTATACAGAGAACTGTATTTTTTGCTGATATATAGATTGGGAGAGGTACAAAGGCCATTGTAGTAGCAGTGGTAGAGAGAGCACTCCCTACATGTCATCATCATTTTTCCATGCTAGCTTGGGTAAAATAAGTTGTCCTATTTGAGACGAGTCAGGTAAGGTGATCGTGTCTTGCTTATACAGAACTGTTTCTAGCTTGATTCCCTTTCTAATACCATAAGTGTATATCCTTGTGCCAGGAAGGAATGGGTAAAATGGTTAGTGTGGGCCTTGAAGGTAAAGCTGGACACAGTACGAGTTGAATGGGCCTAAATAGAAGTGGCATATTATCAGTGAGGAGACAGCCCTCAAATGACATTACTGTTTTAAAAGGACACATTTAGACTAGTCCCTACATATAAACACAAGGGTTTATTGCATACAAATGAACTCAGGCTCTACACAGTTAAATGTTAAGAACCAGGTATGGTTGCATCTGAACACTCTTAGTCTCTTTGTCAATGATGCTCATAACTCAATTGAAGGTATATTAATATAGACTTGCTGTGAACCTGTTTAACCCGTTAACAATTTACATTACTCTATATAAACTATTGTATTTTCACGGTAAAGGCTTTACCTTGCACAATTATCTTACATAATATCGAATCTATGAGAACAATACCTTAACATCAGTATGAGTGACTGGTTACAGCTGGTTTGAACAGAAAGAGGTGAGAGAATTCTGGCCAGGTTAAGGCTAAGAGCACCATTTGCTGTTGATTTAGCTCTTGTTTCAGTGTAGAGAACATGCTGAGTTCAGTGGATATTTTTGTGATGCAGCTACAAAGTTCTTTATCAACCATGTCCTGACTAAACCTGGACTCCATCATTATTGAAAGGCCAGAGCTGTAAGAGGCAAGCCACATTACCTCTGTTAGTACAATGGTGTTGATCTAGATTGTAACATGAACAAAGCCAGCTTGGCATTTGGAAGGTTAAAAGAGAGACGAACTGTGAAACAACACTTGTCAGTCCAAAGTATACTGAGCAATATAATATTATCCAGCCGACAGAAGGCATGTATGTTATACTACAAACTACATACATGGAGAGACAAGGTCAGAAACACTTTGCTCTTAGAGAAAGTGAAGTATTAGTGCAACAAAACTGTTGCTGGCTTGGGCATATTCAAGGTAGACTGAGGTACACGGATAACATGAGATATATTCAATTCAAAACTCTTTAGAATACAGGTATGGAGCTAAACGAGCTGTGGCACTACTACTACTATATGTACTGTATTGTCATAGAACCATACTATATATTAACTACAACACTACGATACCATGTGTACTGTGACATTGTCATAGAACCATACTATTTATTAACTGCAACAGTACGACACCACACCACATACTGTAACAGTACCTCATATATATGGTTACCACACCATTACTATAAAAGTACCTCATATATATGGTTACCACACCATTACTGTAAAAGTACCTCATATATATGGTTACCACACCATATCTACTGTAAGAGTACCACTGTGTTACAATTGTTACTTGATTTGTTTTTTCCTCTCATTACAGAACCCTAATGGAATGGAAGGAAGAAGAAACAGACCGGAACAGAATCAACATTTGTAATAAACTTATTGTAAATAAATATCAACTGTGTGTTGTTTGGTCTGTTGGTGACATCTAGCTGCATCTGTGTGAGATAGCTGAGAATTGAAAGAGAGAGCACATAGTAGCAGCAGATATATATATATATATCATCACCGTTTTACGTCCGTTCTTCCATGGGTTAGACAGGTTGTCCTGTTGTGGGCAGTGTCTGGTCGGCTGACCATGCCTTGCTCATACAGGAACTGATTTTGGCTGGATGCCCTTCCTAACACCAACCTCATTTACAGTGAGTGCTGGGTGCTTTTTGCCGTGGCACCTCCACGTCCACTTTACAGTGTGGGCTGGGTGCTTTTTTGCCGTGGCACCTCCACGATCATTTTGCAGTGGGAGAGGCATATTTTCTATATGCTTCAGCTTGTACCCATGGGAGGTCGGGTACCCTGTATTACTGCGCGACGCCAGAGGTCACGGTTGTATGTCATCGCATTTGAGAGCTGTAATTGGGTAAGGTCGGCTTTTATCACCTCATCCCAGCTCTTCTTGGGTCTCCCCACTTTGCGGTTTCCATTGACTTCTAGTGCTCTGCACCTTTTTATGCAGCTGTCATCCTTCATACGCATCACATGTCCATACCAACGCAACCGCCTCTCCTGCACACAGCATTTGATTCCTGATATATATATGCAAAGGTTGAAAATCAAAGTATCATGTGAGTTAAAATGGAGAGAGAACAGAACTCCGGTAAAATACTACGTTTATTTATATATTTCATTCTGAACACCAATCTCAAGTTTGGATTATTTGCGACCTTTTGATTTTGATTTTAAATTGTGTCGACCCTTTGTTGCTCCTTTCTTGGCACCAGCTAATAAACTGTTGAACTTGCCCTTCATTTTGGCATGTTTTCTGTAAAGTAGAAAAAGGAACATTATGACAACATGAAATGAAGGTCTGATCTTCCACTGTAAACTAGTGGTCCCTAATCTATGGGTTGCAATATAATTCTGAAAGGGTCATAAATACAAAATATATTACTTTAGAAATATCTGACAACACAAAAGGACCATAAGTATACAATAAGCCATAGAAGATAGAAGGCCAACTGCAACACTTACTGCTAACAAAAACGGACAAATATTTCCTTAAGGAAAATATCAAATGTTAACTCAATATCCTGTAATAATTTGGCAGAAAATAGGTTTGTTAATTCAAATGTTTCTAGTATCTTTACTAGAGGACAGATCGTGAACATTTGTTGTATTAGAGTTAAGACTAAAATTTGTTAATGTGATATATTCAGTGTTGTTTTGTACTAAGGGTTCACTCATTTGAGTTTATGCTAAAGGCTAAGATTGAATAAAGGAGCGATGTTAGTATAATTGTTTCCTACACAGGGATGGAGGTTTAAAGGAAGGAAAATATAACATTGTGATGTTCATCCTTTTCTTGAAGATTGAGGTAAAACTAGGTACAGAAATCAGTCTATTGTCTTGCTTTGCCAAAAACTTACTACTATCAAGCTAAAAAAAAAGAGGCTTTATTTGGTCACTTGAACTGCTAAATCTTTCTCAATTTTTTTTAAATGACACACACTGAATAATGTATTGTTTGATAGATTATCTCGATGTTAAGGGCTGGAATGCCTTGATGATAGGACTGCTTACTGGAGGCTAAATAACAATAAAACATATTTAGATTGTGAGTTCAATTCTCAGACCAGGTGATGTGTTGTTTCCTTGAGCAAGACACTTTATTTCACATGGCTTCAGTTTACTCAGCTGTAGAAATGAGATGATAGGGACTGGGGTCCCTATCATTCCACTGCAAAGTGGTCGTGGAGGTGCCATGGCAAAAAAGCACCCAGCCCACACTGTAAAGTGGACGTGTAGGCGCCACGGAAAAAAGCACCCAGCACTCACTGTAAATGAGGTTGATGTTAGGAAGGACATCCAGCTGTAGAAATCAAGCCAGAATCAGTTCCCGTCCCACCCTTGCAAGCAGGGAAAAGCGGACGTAAAAATGATGATGATGATAGGAAGGGCATCCAGCTATAAAAAACCTGCTAAACAAATGGCTGAACAGACTCTTCAGCTGTGTCAAAGACATAACAACCTTCCTAGTACTAGTTTCCTGATAAAATGCACTTTGGTAGAGTGTGGTGTTGTATGTAAATGAGATGCAAGCCCCAAAACATATATGAGAGGTCAGTAACCCTGTGAAGACCTGTTTAATCCTTGTCACCAGGGAAAATGAATGTTAAATGATGATGGTAATTGTGCACTAAGTAGCTGAAGTGTAGTCAAAGATGTGGACAGTTTCTGAGGAAGAACTCAACAAAAACTGAAACATGAGACAAGCTGTTAATCTTTTTCAATTTACGAAGAAACATGTAAATAAGATGTTTGGATTCTTAAATATAAAAAAATGTTTACATACACATTTCTCACAGCTTTGGTTTAAAAGCCTGTACTGTACGTACAGACGGGGATTTACAATAACAAGGCTAGCAATTTGGGGAGAGAGAAATGTTGATTAAAGCAACCCCAGTCCATTACTGGTACTTTATTTTATCGACCCCGTAAAGCAAACTTCAGCAGGACTTGAACTCAGAAAGTAAAGAACCATAACCATATGCTGCTGCAAAGCATATTGTCCGACACTCTACTGATTCTGCCTATCTACTGCTCTACACAATAACAAAATAATAAATAATAACAGTTCATTTACCTTTTATTGAGGTCTTGGTGTTTGAGTTGGATATAAGCATATGGGTCTGGTTTTCCTTGTCGTTTCACATCCCCTCCTGCCTTCTGTAAAATGAAATTATACAACATATAGAAATATAATTTAGAACACATATATTATAGAACATACATGTATACAATAGATAAATGAATAAAAAATTATATGCACCATAGCCTCATGAGTTAAATTGGAGAGACAGAAACTGTGTGAAAACCTGTTTGTGTGTGTATTTTGTCAGCAGATATCTATGTCGATGGAGCAGAACAATATAGTGGCTATAGATATTTCACCCAATATTTTAATCTCTGTATGTAAACATTCATTTATACAAACTACCCTTTAGCCTTTCTTAAACACCTACAAATGTTGTTCATCATTGACAACATATTACTGGTCAGATGTGTGTGTAAAGTCTAGAGTTTGTCTCGAGCTTCAGCAGACCGGTGCTTATTCCAGTTTCCTTGGTGTTAAGCAAGTGAGAGTACAAAGCCCCAACTGCACAGAATGCCAGTCCATTGCAGGGTTAAACCCCAAGCTATTGCTGGTACTCATTTTCAGTTGAGTATACTGGAGCAATGTGAAATGAAGTGTTTTGCTCAAGAACACAACACACAAGCCAGTCCAGGAATCGAACCGATGACATTATGATTGCAAGTCCAACACCCCTACCACTAGGCTATGTACCTCCACTGTGTGTGTAACATGGAGTAGAAATAAACCGTGACATACCTTTGATTTATATTCAGATCCAAGATCGGCAGCTGACTCTTTCCCTCTGTTGGCTACTGCCTTTGGACGATGGATACCATGGCCACCAGCTGGAAATAAAAGACAAGAAATATTGACCATTTATTACAAATGACACAAACAAAACATATTTATCTAATACACTTCATTCTTTAAATCCAGCCCATTAATCCTTTTGTTACCATTTTTCTAATTAAATATATTGTCATGTTCCATTATATTTCGAAAATAAGAATTTGGAGGAACTTAGTAAAATAACTTTTTTCTTATTAAGCTGATGCTTGGAACATAACTCAACAAAGGTTGTTAATGGCAGGCGGTAATTTCAAGCCGATTAAACACTATAAAATGAACCAATTTTATAACATAAAACTAGAGGCAGCTTCAGGTGATTTGGTATAAAAAAAAAAAAAGGGATTCAAAATTGAAAATCTAGCCAGCTACATATCATATATGACACCATATTGTATTGTATCACACTGCACTGCCAAGCAAACACTATACAACATTCCACATCATCCCACAACAGCCACACTATATTATACTGTGCCATAAACTAACATAGCTCACATCATCACTACTACACCACATCCACTACATTAGCAAAGAATACACTCAATGAAGAAGAAATCTTCACATTGTGTTCAAACTTACCAACATATTTAGATCCACTGTGTTCTGTGTTTTCTGTGGCAGAATACTTCCGTTTCCTGCTTTGATCAGACTGGAAAGAAAAATGGGAGTTAAATTTGGTTCAAGTAAAATTTTCTTAAAACAACGTTCAGTGTGTGTGTATAAATAAGCAGAGAAAGTATAGTAGCAAGGTTAGGAAGATGTTTCTGAAGTTCTTACATTTGTTGGAAACCAAGGGGTTTCTCTGTACAGAAATAGGCTGATCATGGACTTAGCCATGATGGTTAAATACCCCCCCCCCCAAAAAAAAAACTGAAGGAATATAACATGTCCAGATTGTCTCAACATGATATATTACTACAAGCTCCGTCTAACCCATGCTAGCATGGAAAATGGACTTTAAACAATGATGATGATGATGATGATATATGGTATAATAATTAGTTGCATGTCACAGGAATTATTGATTAAAGTTGACCTTTAGCAAGCCAAGAGAGAAGAACCAATCTTGGTACTTTACTAGTATTTTATTGATATCAGAAACCTTGGTGTGGCTTTTAACTCACATCGCAGAGGACTAGAACAAACTCTGCAAGGTATTCTAGCTGACTCTCTAACAACTCAGCCAAATTGCTGCCTACAATGTCTAATATCAGAGAAACAGTAAACTAAAAATAGATTAATCCAACGGTAAAGAGTAAATTTTCAAAGACAACACTTTACCAGGTTTTTAATGAAAGACATTAAGTTACTTGGATTGTCAAGTCATTTTGAAAATAATCAAAATATTGACGGGATTAAGCTGATGTTTGGAGCATAGCTTAATAAAAAGTACATACATAAACTTGTGATGGAAGTTTTTAGATGAAAATAGACATTTTAAAACTAACAACTTTGCATGAGAGACATAGGGCGGTGGATGGGCAGTATCGGTAGAGGGTCGTATGCCACGTTTTGACCCATAGTTACGCCCCTTTATGATCCGAGTTCAACTTTGTCTTTCATCCTTACGGGGTTGATGAAATAAAGTACCAGTAATGCACTGGAATAATTGTTGGCCTTGTGCCAAAAGTAGAAACAATTATTGAATGAGGGGCAGTTTAGTGTTGAAAGGGTTAACATACCTTCATTTTAGTTACCATAGATTGAAGTACTTCCTCTGCACTATTATCGTCTTCACTGGAATCACTGTCTTTTTCATCTAGTAAATATAGAATAAGATGATTAGATGATGTCTGTGTTTGTGAGAAGTACAATGGACATTAGATTGATTCTAAACATAGACTGTGAGCAAATATTATGGATGCTGTTGGAAGGATTAACAGTGAAATGATCTGATATAGATGCTCTTGTTTTCTAGAACACTCTTCTTTATAACTGCACCTTTGAACTGTTATTTGTACTGTTCCACAACACACACACACACATATATATGTATATTGATAGTTTGCAGTACTGTGAAGACCACAAATCAAAGAAGTACTCAACACATGGTAAGATGCAGAAAAGGTAACTAGTTGAAATCATCAAGAGCTCATAGTAGATCCTCTACTTTCATTAATATATCTATCTAGGGCAGGTAACATTCCCGAGATCCATGGACGAGTTCTCTCCAGCGGTCTCTGTCCCTCATCATCGCCGCCATGTCCTGCATCTCCAACAGACCAGTGTCTGTCCTTAGGGCATCAACATATGTCAACTTCGGTCTTCCTCTTCCAGCGTGTCCATGCAGGGGCTCCCACAAGAGCACTGACTGCAATGTCAACTCTGGATGTCGGTGAGCATGTCCAGCTAACCTCAGTCTCCCCCAAAAATGTATTCACACTTTGATTAGAATGCTGTTGAAACGTTTACAACTGTCAATGGCCACCAATTCTTACAATAAAGAAATAATTCTATCTTTATTTTAACACTACTTACCATTATCATCATCTTCACCAATGAGCAATCGGCCATCAGGCGCAACGTTATAAGCAGACGACCGACTTGGCTGTTTCTGTCCAGATTTTGATGGCTTCGTAGCTAACAAGAAGAATAAAAAAAATATGAATTTTTTCATTACCATATTACTTATAAAATACACTACTTATGTGTTTCAATGCATGTTGAAGAACAATTAAACATTTGTGAAAATTGAATAAAATAACCAAGTTTTTCATTATTAAGCTGATATTTAGAATTTTAACCTTTAGAATGCTGAATTTTTTAATGAATCGCTTCCCTTGACACTGTATTATGTATTAAGGGGATATTACTCTATTGGTGACATAATGCGCATAGAGCGTGCTGAAGGTTAAGAAAAGCAGGTGTAACAAGGTCAACTCATGCAGTAGATATAAAGAAATGTCTAGATGTAACCATATAAAATTAAAACATACTGCTGATACTCCTTGCAGCACTGACATCCATGAAGTCTGTTATATTATCATCTGTGTTCTCCTTCAGCCAAGCTGCACCAGACGCTGTCGTTTTGTCTTTAGACTTGCCACTCTTCTTTTTCTTTTTCTTCTTACTGCTCTTGCCATCATCGTCCTCATCAGAGTCAAAAGCAGTCAAGATGTCTTCGATGCTGGAAGAAAGGAAAAAAAAAAAAATCAGTTTTACCATAACGTCAATAAAGAACAAGAACTAAATGCAGAATGTTTGATAATAAGAGGGATGGTCATGGTTGGAGTAACATTGATTATATGTCTGCTCAATCAGGGATGGCTTGAAGTTAAACAACAACTAGCTGACCTAACAGAATATGTGATTGGTAATGAATAAAACTGTAGCCCCAGCATGGCTTTAGCCTATTGACTGGAACACAGAGGTAAAACTCCATTATAACCATTATCATTTATCTCATTTACCTGTATAAATAAGACAGCGGTCACCTAACATATCCGTACCCCACCTTCCTTATAAACAATTCCATGTAACAGAAGCAAAATTGCCAAGCTTACCTCTCAGCTGGAGCTGTGACCTCTTTATCTTCTGCATTATCATCACTCTCCATCTCACCACTTTGTTGCTGCTTCTTCTTCTTGCTCTTCTTTAATTTCTGGATGTTGTTCAACACTTTCCTGATGCTGTCCGATGACAAGTCATAGATTTCTTTGTACCTGCAATGAAATTAGACGTACAGTTGTTGTAATGACTTGAACCTACTTTCTCAAGCAATGCAGACAGATCTAGACTCACCAACCAACTGAACCAACAGATCTAGACTCATCAACCAACTGAACTAACAGATCTAGACTCACCAACCAACTGAACCAACAGATCTAGACTCACCAACCAACTGAACTAACAGATCTAGACTCACCAACCAACTGAACTAACAGATCTAGACTCACCAACCAACTGAACTAACAGATCTAGACTCACCAACCAACTGAACTAACAGATCTAGACTCACCAACCAACTGAACCAACAGATCTAGACTCATCAACCAACTGAACTAACAGATCTAGACTCACCAACCAACTGAACCAACAGATCTAGACTCACCAACCAACTGAACTAACAGATCTAGACTCACCAACCAACTGAACTAACAGATCTAGACTCACCAACCAACTGAACTAACAGATCTAGACCCATCACCAAACTGATCTAGACTCTTCACCCAACTGAACTAACTACAGAGTCAATTAGACAACACAACTACAAAATATTAATAATTAGTCTGAAAAGAAGGGACATTACCCAAAGCCTTTTGCCTGTCTGTGCCTTAGAAGATTAATGAAATGAAATTTAAAAAAGAATTTAGTCTGAAAGGAAGGGGCATTGCCTATAGCCTTTAGTGAATGTGGGCAGTGTAGAGTGGTGGTAATCCAGATCAGATGACCATGCCATGCTCAAACAGAACTGATTTCAGCTTGGTTTCTATGGCTGGATGCCCTTCCTAATGCCAACCATATTTATAGTGTGGCCTGAGTGTAATAGTTATGAGAATCTAAACATATGGCAATAGAGGTGAGTAGTTCAGCACTTTAATTAACAAAGATGTAGGCTATAGTCACATATCCAGAGATGGATTAGTAAGAACTGAAGTATTTACCCAAATCTACGTATCAGCTTGGAATAGATGACTTTTGTCTTGAAGCGGAAGTGTTGTTTGGCTCCATCCTTCATCAACACCAAGGTGGACATCTATAGGAAATAAAAGAGAAAGAATGAGAACATGCTATAATATCTTACAAACAAGTAAACTCATTGTAAGTTGTATGAATATTCATACTCAGATATTGGTAATGTTTGAATATCTCTTGTAACATCAACTATGACAAGCTAAAGTGGTTTTACATATAGTAATATATCTTATTTAACTCTTAACATTCTCTAATGATTTAGAAGAAAATATCTAGAAACAGGTTTGTTATTACAAATGTTTATAGTATTTTTACCAGAGGACAGAATGGATGAAGATGTAAAAAATAAGAGAAGCTGATAATAACTGCTAGATCAAGGCTAACCAGGTACATAACGAGAACATCTAGTCCTATGTTTATGGGACTTCAGCAGAATAAACAACAGTATTAAAAGCTTGTTTTAGAAATTAAGATTCTGAGCTCAACCATAACAATTAGGTGAGACAATTGACATCTCTTCCAAATATTTTAGTAGGTTTAACTGGTTTATATTTTATCAACCAATGAAAGGCACAATTAACTATGGAGGGAATGTAAATAAGTAACTAAATATCACAAAGTATCTGATGATGACGACATCTAAAATTGGTAGTCAGTTTAAAACCTAGTAATTCTAGATAAGACACATATTTCAGGGTACCATCACCTTTCTGTAATAACTCAATCACCCTAACAACAACAAAAGTAAAATCCCTTACTATTTTTTCTAAATGAACACCCAGCTGCGTATCGGTGAAACAGCTGAGCAACACTTGCAGATAGCTTAGTGTTGCCTTGACAATCTCATGTGTTTTTGACATGAGAAGTACACAGCAATGCTCCACAAAATTTTCAATGAGGTCTGGAGTCACATCATCTGAAAAAAAGATATTTACATGCGTGAGTGAACATGTAAACAGATTACAGTTGTGTGTATATATGTATATACATGTGCAATAAAGCGTCCTTGTATATATCGTCACCATCACCATCAGCTTTTCCATGCCGGTGTAGCAAATATGTGCAAGAGGAAAAGCAGATGGCTAAAAACAGTTTATTAAATAACAAATAAAACAAATAAAAATCTCTTATTATTTAGACTAGGCATGTCAAACTGAGGGTCCCCCCCAGGGCCACATATGTGTTGTCTGAGGGCTACACACAACAACTAATTGCACACATTATGACTAATTTTTTTAATTTTATATTACGATGATAAAATATCCTCGCACTGTAAAAACCTTTGTGCGGGCCGCATGTTTGACATGCCTGGGTTAGACTACATAAAGTTAATGTAGCATTACTATACAGAAAAAATGAGGAAGTATTGATGAATGCTTGGCCAAATGATGAATATCTTGCATAAACATAATTCACTTGCATTGAAAGGGATTGCAATAATTTATGTCTTGAAGAGAAATCAGAATGTAAGATATTGTTGGTGGGAAAGACTAGCAAAAATATGGATCAGATCGACATAGATTTAGGAAAGATTTGGAAGATCTCTTGATGTGTTAAGGTTTTATAACCTGCTGTTACATGACCAACAAAGATTCTAGAACAGTCTAAATTAATTTAGCAGTTGAACCTAAATTTTTGATGTGTAATTTGACAGGTTAATGCATCCAATGAAGGGGTGGCATTCAAGATTCAAGAGTTACAGAGAGAGAGAGAGAGAGAGAGAGAGAGAGAGAGAGAGAGAGAGAGAGAGAGGTCAATGGACAAAGTAAATTTATTTCCGAAGGTGAGGTGAACACCCTCTTTCTGTAAACTATGTCTGAATAAAAGATGGAAAGGTTATGCCTGTAACCGTCTTGATTTTTTAAAGACAGGATGGTCATATCTAGAATACTTTAGATCACAAGTTTACTCAATTCGGGCTGACCTTGGGCTATACAACATTTTTTATCTTCTTGCACTTACCTTTGAATTCAAATATGACGCAGGATAAGGATTGCAGGGAGGCACAGATAAAAACTGGGGTTCCACCAAAACCAGCAAAGATCAGATGGAAATACTGTGTGAGGATAGCTGCAAAAGATAGAGGGTGAGTTAGTATTACCAGGGACATGTCACTGTATATATTTATATTAGCAATTGTCACTGTGTGAGGATAGCTGCAAAAGATAGAGAGTGAGTTAGTATTACCAGGGACATGTCACTGTATATATTTATATTAGCAATTGTCAAGACTCTAGAAAGACTAAATAGGTCCTTGCTATGGGATATTTTGATATCAAGTATGGTGAAGAGTTTAGAGTTCAGTCTTAAAAGCCGATATGCCAAAGACCAAAGTGCTAGTTAATAACAAAGAGAACAAAACAGGGGTTCAATATAGTAGGGAGTAGAATACAATGTAGTTAGTTCATGTGGAAAACTTTTGTCAGGTTTGGTTGAAATATGAAAAGTATATGAACTTTTATAATGGCTCACCCTGAATAATACAACTACTTACTTGATCGTTCAACACCCTCACCCGCACATCGGATCATTGTAGAAGCCATTTCTGTCAAGAGACTGTAGGCAGCTCGTCTGGCTCGGTATCCTGCTTCACGGGTACAGAGAATGGCCTATAGTAGACAAACAGGTAGAAAACAGTTATCTAGCTGTTACAGTGGTATATCAGTGGTGTAGTATAGCTCTATAGCTACTGGCCTGCAGTAGACAAACAGTGGTACAGTATAGCTCTATAGCTACTGGCCTGCAGTAGATAAACAGTGGTGTAGTATAGCTCTATAGCTACTGGCCTGCAGTAGATAAACAGTGGTATATTAGTGGTGTTGTATAGCTCTATAGCTACTGGCCTGCAGTAGATAAACAGTGGTGTAGTATAGCTCTATAGCTACTGGCCTGCAGTAGATAAACAGTGGTATATTAGTGGTGTTGTATAGCTCTATAGCTACTGGCCTGCAGTAGATAAACAGTGGTGTAGTATAGCTCTATAGCTACTGGCCTGCAGTAGATAAACAGTGGTATATTAGTGGTGTTGTATAGCTCTATAGCTACTAGCCTGCAGTAGATAAACAGTGGTGTAGTATAGCTCTATAGCTACTGGCCTGCAGTAGATAAACAGTGGTATATTAGTGGTGTTGTATAGCTCTATAGTTTGGTCAGCCTGTGCAAAGTATTGGCCGGACTGTGACAATAGCAGAGGACATTTGCTCAAGGTGCTAAGCAGCTAAACTCGAAACCACATTGAAACCACACATTGTCTGTGTTTAATATTATATTATATATAGTTCTTAAGACATAAAGCTCTAAATAAATAAAGAGATCTTTTTCTTACTTCAGGGATGATTGCCTGCATAAAATCCATCTCACATTTTTCTAACTTTCTCACTACATGCAGCAGACAGCGCAAACGAGGCTAATCAAATGAAAAGAAAAAAAAAAATTACATATATATAAATATAATACATACATATATATACACACACACACAATGTGTGAGTATGAGTATATATATATATAAACACACACATATATATATATATATATATATATATACAAACATGCACATGAATTCTCTGGAGATGGATCCCAGTAAATTTATCTGAGAACCATTGTTAGTGTTCCAAACACCAACATTCTGGTTGTTTTATAAAACCAGTCTAAATCTATTATGTCAGAGTTTGATTGAAATATATGAAGGGGATAATCTAGTTAGAAATATAAGGAAAGGTTTAACATAAAACACTAAATTAGAAACACTTACTCCTTTTGAAGGTAAAGCTGAGGTTGAGAGAGAAGTGACCAGCAATGTCTTGATGGGGGCCAATTCTTGATTCACAAACTCCATGGAAGCGTCAGAGGAGCTCCCAAAGATCTCCTCTAAGAGACGATAACATTTCTTCTGGAGGCTATGATAAGATGCCTGAAAAAACACACATACATATTATATACAATATGATTATAATATATAGAACTGCATTTGATATGAAATATATAACAGAGAGAAAAACACAACAGAAATAAGCTATAAATGAAGATACTAAGTTTAAAAAATGTAATAATTGACAAGTAAAGTCAATGATAAAAAGGGTTCCATATACAGTTTGAATGTATCCAAGAGAAAAAAAAATACTTTAACCCTTCCATTACTACATTTCTAATGAAATACACAGTATCCTCTCCCTGGAGAAGCTGAGTATCAGCAACAGTTTGAGAGAGACTTCAAAAGCCATGGCTACTGTCTATATAAACCCTACCACTTACACAGGCCCCACCAACATAATATAGATGTTTAACCCTTTAGCATTTAAACTAGCCGTATCTGGCCAGAACTCTCTCACCATTTCTGTTGAAACCAGCCGTAACTAGCCACTCATACTGATGTTAAGGTATTGTTCTCAAAATAAATAACATCAAAATCTCATAGATTCAATATTATGTGAGATAAAGCCTTTACCATGAAAATACAATAGTATATATAGAATAATGTAAATGCTAAAGGGTTAATGGAAATGTAGAACTTCAATAAGTTACAATAGACTTAAAATTTCCCATCTTCATAGGATTGGAAAGGTGAAACACAGTAACAGTTAGTGAAATTCTCTGCTTTTATCTGATCTTTAGATTAGAAATGTGAAGCTCTGAGTAATGATTAGTGAAGTTATCAGTTACCAATACATATAACATAACTCTACACCTGGTATTGAGAACTCTCATATCTGCTTGTATGCACAATTTTTGTATCAACAAGCATGTATGCGTGTGCATGCACACACACACACAATGCCAAATAGTATTAAAATATAGACTCCATCTCCTCTTTCCAAGACCTTTACAGAACTACAAATAAATTTACAAGTCAGTGAAGAGAAATAACAACCAAATCTCTCTCAAATCCCAACCTACCACCTTAAAAGAAGATGTTTAAAAAGAAAAGAAGTGATCAAGTCTGGCACATCTGTGATCATAGTTTACCTTGATTAGAGCTGGCTTGGGGAATAAACAACAACAAAAACATTGCTTACCTTTAAATTTGATGATGCAAGCTGGAAGAGAGACTTCACCTGGGCAGTATTTGCTGATGATGTCATTAAAATGCAGAGATCAAGCAGAATACACCTGAAGAAACAGACAGACAAAATACAATCTCAGATAGCAATAAAGATTTCATTGTTACTATTTCAAAAAACACTTCTATAAATATATTTTTATGACTTAGTAAATGTTTTAACCACACAGCCATGTCTGCATAGAATTGATAAGACATACCATCAGTGAAATACTAACTTCCATCTCACATACACAAGTAGATTGCTGGAATATGTAAGTAGGTAGGTAAGAAAAATTGAAAGAAAGTGTACAGTTTTGAGTTCTTGCCACAAGAACTAGCAGAGAGTTTATATGAAGTTGGGAAAAAGAAAGTTACCGCTTGACTTCATCTTTTTCTTCAATCTGAGCCAGAGATGTGTCAATATATTGTTGAATAAGCTGTAATAGGGAAATAATAAATGATTAATTAAATACAGTTATACTAAGTACAAAGAGGAATAAAAAATTAGCAACACAAAGCACCCAGTCTAACCTGTTAGGTGGTCATTCCAGTGCTATGATAAAAAGGACCCAGTCCACACTCTAACATGGTTGGTGTTAGGAAAAGCTAAATCTCTTTCATATCACACCATATAGAAAAAGGAGAGAAACTATAATATAGACTATATCTAGAAGAAAAAAAATATGTTCAAAGCTGGAATGTCTTTGCACATGAATGTGCTCAATAAAGGCAACACTTAGAAAACAATCTGATATTGAACATACCTGTGTAGGGGCAATCTGTATGTAGGCTTTTGCTGTCTCGTAGATGGTCAAACGTAATGGGTCTTTGGCATCATCAACTGAGAACTGTGTATAGAGATTAAATAGGATTGGGAGGAAGTTCTTGGCAAAGTTGGCCAGTTCTTTACGGTTTTCATCTGGAAGTATGAAACATCAAATATAAAATATACAGTTGTTTATACACAAACACATTCACACACAAAAAAAATTATATTACTGACACTAAAATAAAAATATACAGCTACCATAGACAGACAAAAATATGCAACCAATTGTCATACATACAGAGAAATAATTACTGCAGTTGTTACACACACATAGAGATTTATTCCCAAAATATGCATATACTCACAAAACTTTAAAAAGTATGTAGACAAATAGTATATGTATATACATACATCCAAAAAACACAGTAAGATAAAATCTCTAGTGAGATGTATGTATACATACATAATGTGTATATACATATGTGATGATTGTCATATACATATGATTGTTATTACTTTCACATACATGTATATCATAGCAGATAAATATTGTAAAAATAACATGGCTGTATTTCATGTGTAAACATTTGGGATTTAATGATTATTTGGAACTGATAATCAGCACTGATGGACCAAAGACACTCTCATGAGTTTTATTTTTCAACAAAGTCCTTGGAAAGAAGCAATGCAGTTATTAAAAAAAAAGAGTTGAAGTTAATGCACGCAAGGTTTCACAGCTCTAGCATCACTCCTTCATAGTCAGCCTACCCTCGTAGTTAATTACCGTAGAGCTCTATATAGTTAGCTAGTTACTGTACAATGTAGTTTAGGTTAGTCATTGTATAGTTAGTTAGGAAGCTCATAGTTACAAAACTAACATCTTAACCACATGGCTTTTCCTACACTTATCATAATAGTCAATACAAATGAAAAAAAAACAAGAAAACCCTAGCATCCACTTACCATTCTCAAGGTTGGTATAGATCAGCTTACGTAGGGAAGAGAGTACACATGATCGCAGGTGAGGTCTGTCATTGACAACACTGCCAAGTGTGCGAGCAATACTTTTGAATGACTGAAATATAAAAGAGATTGAAATATATGATGAAAGAAGTAACAATGGAACATTCTGGTTACTGACAAGCAAAATAACTAGTGCCAGAAGTGGTTATAGTGAACATAGAGTAACTAGTATATATGGACCAGTAACCCCTGGTGGAGTTATAAGGGTGCCATATGGTGTTTCTTGGATGTTTTACACCTGGGAGAACCCATCCTTCTCCAGGTCTGAACATAGATAATTTCTTCCAGAGAAGGAGTGAGAGGGAGAATGATAGAGAGGAAGTGAGAAAGAGATATAGAGGAAGAATCAATCCCAGTTACTGGACTGACTTTCATTCTTTCAAGGTCGATAAAAAAGTACCAAAGTTGACCTTGACCTTTGACTTGCTGGGAGCAACAACAATGATAATTTCTTTATTTATTTGGTCCATTTAACAGAATAGTGTTTGCTTACTTCCAAATTCATTTCTTATATAAAGATTAAAAAAAAAACAAATACAAAAAGGTGGCAATTCTTACCGTTTTTAAGTCTGTTGGATTGTTACAGAAACTGGGCAGTAGGCTCCAGAACTGTACTACAAGAGTACTATAGGACTTAGCAGCTACAGTATTTCCTTCTGTTTCATACTGGATACCTGAAATGATACAACAACTGACTGAAATGTCCAACCAAAAGCTCATCAACACTGTCAATCAAAAATATGGCAATGAAAGGGTTCAAACATCAACTCCAGCTCCCTATCATCTCAGTCATCACTCTCCCTAAAGCTCATCAACACTGTCAATCAAAAATATGGCAATGAAAGGGTTCAAACATCAACACCAGCTCCCTATCATCTCAGTCTTCACTCTCCCACTCAGTATCTAAAGAAATAATTATTTCTACCTTTGGCACAAGGCCAGCAATTATCCCAGTGTATTACTGGTACTTTATTTTATCGACTCTGTAAGGATGAAAGGCAAAGTTAACCTCGGCGGGATTTGAACTCAGATCATAAAGGGACGTAATTCTATGCTTCCTAGCATGGCGTCCGACCCTCTACCGATACTGCCAATCCACCGCCCTTATCTAAAGAAATAATAACAGGTGATGATACATACTTTTATCCTGCAGCTTCTTTGAGAGTGGCATGAAGTATGTACGGAAGAAGTCCAGCTCAGTGTTTGAAATGTATTTCTTCAAAACTGGAACCAACCAGCTGCGTGGGAAACTGAGATCACGGCTGTGGAAATGTTAATAACAGACTGTAAGTGAGGTAATTGGTGACATATTGCAGAGGGAGGATAGTGTGAGGAGGTATAGTGGGGATAGAGAAGAGGTAGAGTGGAGGTGGAGTGAAGATGGAGTAGAGGTAGAATGGATATAGAGTAGAGGTAGAATGGATTTAAAGTAGAGGAAGAGTGGATATGGAGGTAGAGTGAAAATGGAACAGGGACTGAGTGGTGGTAGAGTGGGAATAAAGTGGAGGTGGAGTGAAGGTAGGGTGGGAACAGAGTGACGATATACACAGAAGAGGTTGGAGACAGATACAATGAATACGTGGTGTAGAAAGACAAAACAGAGTAACACAGGTGGTTTTAAGAGGAACCACCTGAACAGGTAAACCTCAATGTACTTACCCATCTCCTGACACCTGTAGTGGTATGATTTCCAACACACACTTTGGACCCATTGACTTGATACCACATCCTACAGCCTGGTCTATTTCTGATTTGAATTCAGAAGAGTCACGCATGGTGGATAAAGAGTCAAGAGTCTGGTAACATATAAAATACATTAGATATATATTGTAGAGTGGTATATAATATATTACTGTATTGTAGAGTGGTATATAATATATTACTGTGTTGTAGAGTGGTATATAATATATTACTGTGTTGTAGAGTGGTATATAATATATTACTGTGTTGTAGAGTGGTATATAAGATATTACTGTGTTGTAGAGTGGTATATAATATATTACTGTGTTGTAGAGTGGTATATAAGATATTACTGTGTTGTAGAGTGGTATATAATATATTACTGTGTTGTAGAGTGGTATATAAGATATTACTGTGTTGTAGAGTGGTATATAATATATTACTGTGTTGTAGAGTGGTATATAAGATATTACTGTGTTGTAGAGTGGTATATAATATATTACTGTGTTGTAGAGTGGTATATAAGATATTACTGTGTTGTAGAGTGGTATATAATATATTACTGTGTTGTAGAGTGGTATATAAGATATTACTGTGTTGTAGAGTGGTATATAAGATATTACTGTGTTGTAGAGTGGTATATAAGATATTACTGTGTTGTAGAGTGGTATATAAGATATTACTGTATTGTAGAGTGGTATATAATATATTACTGTGTTGTAGAGTGGTATATAAGATATTACTGTATTGTAGAGTGGTATATAAGATATTACTGTATTGTAGAGTGGTATATAAGATATTACTGTATTGTAGAGTGATATATAAGATATTACTTTATTGTAGAGTGGTATATAATATATTAGTGTTGTAGAGTGGTATATAATATATTACTGTGTTGTAGAGTGGTATATAATATATTACTGTGTTGTAGAGTGATATATAAGATATTACTGTGTTGTAGAGTGGTATATAATATATTACTGTATTGTAGAGTGGTATATAACATATTACTGTGTTGTAGAGTGGTATATAAGATATTACTGTATTGTAGAGTGGTATATAAGATATTACTGTATTGTAGAGTGGTATATAAGATATTACTGTATTGTAGAGTGGTATATAAGATATTACTGTATTGTAGAGTGATATATAAGATATTACTGTGTTGTAGAGTGGTATATAAGATATTACTGTATTGTAGAGTGGTATATAACATATTACTGTGTTGTAGAGTGGTATATAAGATATTACTGTATTGTAGAGTGGTATATAAGATATTACTGTATTGTAGAGTGGTATATAAGATATTACTGTATTGTAGAGTGGTATATAATATATTACTGTATTGTAGAGTGGTATAGAGTAGAACTGCAGTGGTATATAAGATATCACTGTGCTGTAGAGCTGCAGTGGTATATAAGATATCACTGTGTTGTAGAGTGGTATATAATATATTACTGTATTGTAGAGTGGTATAGAGTAGAACTGTAGTTGTATATAAGATATCACTGTGTTGTAGAGCTGCAGTGGTATATAAGATATCACTGTGTTGTAGAGTGGTATATAATATATTACTGTATTGTAGAGTGGTATAGAGTAGAACTGCAGGATATCACTGTGTTGTAGAGTGGTCCATGCAGCAGTTATTGTTATGATATAAAATAAAAGTGAACTCACAGGTTTCATTAAATCTGGATAACGACTTCCTATAACCTGACAGAGAAAGGAAAATAAACAACATTTTAATATTGTCAACATAAGGAAAAATATTGGATCATATATTATTGGAGCATGAAGGCTCTGTAGAATTACTGTCACTTCTTTTTTTTTTACCTAACACATCTATATATATAAAACTGAGGATGTCTGTCTGTGAGTTTGAATCTCTAAAACTTGAGAAGTAACCAACGATTTTTTAAAAACTTTACATGTGTATTACTTATGTTTCAGGGAGTGTTATGCACATAACAAATTCAACCTTTTGATTCCCTATGGCCCGCATTAGGTGAAAAACTGCGTTTTTCAGCTTTTTAGGGTTTTTTTGAGGCGTTATGTCAGACTGATTTCCTTGAAATTGTAACTATGTATTAGTCAGTCTCTTCTTCATACCGCGAGCAAAGAAAATCCAACTTTTTTATGGCCTAGGGCCCGCATTAGGTGAAAAACTTCATTTTTTCAGCTTTTTAGGGCTCTTTTGAGGCGTTACGTCTAGCCGATTTTCCCGATTTTCAAGGCATATTATGCACATAAAAAAAATTCATTTTCTTGATCCCATAGGGCCCGCATTGGGTGAAAAACTGCCTTTTTTCTGCTTCATTGAGGAAAATCTTAAAGATTATCCAGCCATCAGAGTATTTGGTTTATTTTCTTTACATATTGTCCAGGCATGTAGTTTTCCACAATTAGGTTTGTTGGCGGCCCGCGTTCCAAAATACCTTATTCCGTGCAACGCCGGGTACCACTGCTAGTTACATATAAATATATATAATATGCACACACACATATATATATGGCCGTGTAGGTAACACGGTAAAAAGCACCCGCCACATTGTAAATGTGGTTGGTGTTAGGAAGGGCATCCAGCCGTAGAAAACCTGCCATACAGTCCTATACAAGCGAGACACGGTCACCCGACTAATCTTGCCTCAAGTGCGACAATTCCCGTCTAACCCATGCTAGCGTGGAAGATAGACGTTGAATGATGATGATGATGATACACATCAGTTTCCACTCACTAGACACTTGCCCAAGGTGCCACACAGACACCAAACCTGAAACCATATGATTGTGAAGTGAACTTTATAACTAAACGGCCATTCCTGTGCCTGTATGTATATATACCCATGCTAGCATGGAAGATGGACATTAAACAAAGATGATATAGATAGATAGATATATAAACACACATACAAATCCACACAGCCACATGCATGTGAGTGTGTGGATTTATCAACTCTGTATTTCATGGTAGTTTGAATTGGGCATCTCACAACTTGCACATATTCATAATCCAATACACAACACACACACAATGTACACCAATATCCAGATTTTAAGAAGAGAAATGAAACTTACTTCCAACATGATAGTCAACACAGAAATAACATGTTTCCAGGCAATGTGGTATTGATAATTCAGTCCAATAGACACTGCTTTGATAACCTGCTCCAAGCATGGGTTGACATTCTCTTTGTCTGTAGTTGAAGATGACTTTGCCTCGACAAGTTTTGATACACATTCTCTGAACACCTCCTGTAAATATTGAATAACAAATAAAATATGATTTACATCATGTTATTATAAAGGAGGAGGGAAGAGAGACGAGAGGAATGGAAGGAGCTAGTTGCCAGGTCATCTCTGGCACCCCAGGAGTTAGTTGCTAGGTCATCTGTGGCGCCCCCAGGAGTTAGTTGTCAGGTCATCTGTGGCGCCCCAGGAGCTAGTTGCTAGGTCATCTGTGGCGCCCCCAGGAGCTAGTTGTCAGGTCATCTGTGGCGCCCCCAGGAGCTAGTTGCCAGGTCATCTGTGGCGCCCCCAGGAGTTAGTTGTCAGGTCATCTGTGGCGCCCCAGGAGTTAGTTGCCAGGTCATCTGTGGCGCCCCCAGGAGCTAGTTGCCAGGTCATCTGTGGCGCCCCCAGGAGCTAGTTGCCAGGTCATCTGTGGCGCCCCCAGAAGCTAGTTGTCAGGTCATCTGTGGCGCCCCAGGAGCTAGTTGCCAGGTCATCTGTGGCGCCCCAGGAGCTAGTTGCCAGGTCATCTGTGGCGCCCCCAGGAGCTAGTTGCCAGGTCATCTGTGGCGCCCCCAGAAGCTAGTTGCTAGGTCATTTGTGGCGCCCCAGGAGCTAGTTGTCAGGTCATCTGTGGCGCCCCAGGAGTTAGTTGCCAGGTCATCTGTGGCGCCCCCAGGAGCTAGTTGCTAGGTCATCTGTGGCGCCCCCAGGAGCTAGTTGTCATGACTGAATAAGTTGCTTTGCAATCACAAGAACCCTCTTTGTGGTTTGACTGACAATGCATGGGACCTTGGGCGTCTTCTACCATAGCCTTGAGGCAACCTGTGCCTTGTAAGTGAAATTGGTAGATGAAAACTGTACCCCACCCCTTTTTTTAATGGCTTGGAGAAAGAAGCTGAACTTATGGCCTTATCCAGACAGTGAATGTACTGTGTTTATAACTCAAAGGGTCAACCATATCATATTGCTTGAAGAACATATAAGGGGTTACATGTGTCTGTGAAATTGTGGAATATTCAGCGATTTTCATTATAATTCTTTTACAGATGGATGTCTGTTATATTTTCTTGCTAACTAATCAGCCAAAAGTAGGAATGAAAGCATGTTTTAGCAAGATAAACAGTTGTGTTTGGGGGTGAGCCAGTGGCGAGGATGTTAGCAGCACTATACAACTGTAGCTTAATTTGACCCCTTCACATAATCACAATGGCTCAACTACTGAGCCTCTTTTCAATGTTTCTTCTGTATCCTTCAGAGAAAATATTACAATAATTTACCCTAATGTATGCTATACTTTGGCCTCTGTCAGCCTTTAGAAAGAGAAAATACTTAACAACAGCCATAGAAAGCTGGAAGAAAGAAGAAACAACCTCAAGTGTAGTTACCATTAAAATATTAGCTGCAGTCTGTTGCACTTCTGGGTTTTCCACCAGGAGGTACTTCATAGATGTTGTGACCAATTTAGGAAGATGGTTTTGACCCAACTCGATGTCTTGACTGCAAATATTTAAAATAAAAGAAAGATCAGTAATAACAACAACATGGATTTTTCACATAAACAAAAAAGTTTTCAGTTTTCAGTGCAGGATCAAATGTAAGCAAGATGCAGGCTCCAAGCCCATCTAAGAGGTCAGTAGCTCCAGTTGAATATTGACTTGAGCTGTGAGGAAATCTGGATGATAATTTAACTATTTACTTACTTGCAGAGATTAACAATAGACTTCCCCATAACAGTCAACCAAGCACAAGATGGCTGAGTATCTGTCATTAATGGTTGGTAATCATATAGAGCCTGAAGGAAAATAATGCAAAAAAAAAAAAAAAAAAAAAAAAAAAAAAAAAATTAGCAATTTAATCAATAAAATCAACCAGTTCAGCAGCAAAACTTGATCTCCCAGGCAGGCCAGGGATCTGTGTCTCGCTTTATGTACAGTCAACACTCCATCAAATGCACAGGAGAGGTTGTCATGCCTTTGACACAACAGAGGGTCCTCCCAACTCTTTTGTTTGGCAAGATTTCTACGGCTGGATGCCCTTCCTATCACCAGCTACTTTACAGCATGTACTGGGTGTGTTTATTGTGTATATCACCAACACTAGGGAGGATGTCAGCCTCCATCTATCAAATTTCACCCACAAAACATTGGTCAGCCAGAAGTTATAGTGGAAGACATACCTCCAAGGTATGATATGGTGAAATTGTACCTGAAACTATGTGGTCGTGAAGTGAACATAACCACACAACCATGCCTGTCAGCTGGGAGAGAATATAGAACACCAGATTAAATACTGTACTTGGTTTTGTCTGCGTTTATTCAGAGTTCAAATCCTACTAAGGAGTGAACAGAACAAGTACCAGCAATGTCCTGGGGTTCAATTCTATAAACTATATACACCCAGTCTTTATTCAGAGATACAGTCCTTATACTTCATCAACAAATTAATTTACTTACAGTGATCAGCTGAGCATTGAGGTGACTTCCTAGGTTTCCCATATTAGGTTTACAATTGACCAAACCATAGAGACATTGCATGCAGCAAGCAATGACCAACTGGAAATAGAAGATGAAAGCTGGGAATAAGACATTATAACAATATTGTGACTATTAATAAAATACATATGTAGAGTGGTGCCACATCTGGTATAATGAACAATATTAACACACCTGTAGTTACATACACACATCAATGTCACAGACAGTAACACACCTGGAGTCACACACACATACAATGTCAGACAGTAACACACCTGTAGTTACACACACATCAATGTCACAGACAGTAACACACCTGTAGTCACACACACATACAATGTCAGACAGTAACACACCTGTAGTTACACACACATCAATGTCACAGACAGTAACACACCTGTAGTTACACACACATCAATGTCACAGACAGTAACACACCTGTAGTTACACACACATCAATGTCACAGACAGTAACACACCTGTAGTTACATACACACATCAATGTCACAGACAGTAACACACCTGTAGTTACACACACATCAATGTCAGACAGTAACACACCTGTAGTTACATACACACATCAATGTCACAGACAGTAACACACCTGTAGTTACACACGCACATCAATGTCACAGACAGTAACACACCTGTAGTTACACACACATCAATGTCACAGACAGTAACACACCCGTAGTTACACACACATCAATGTCACAGACAGTAACACACCTGTAGTTACACACACATCAATGTCACAGACAGTAACACACCTGTAGTTACACACACATCAATGTCACAGACAGCAACACACCTGTAGTTACACACACACATCAATGTCACAGACAGTAACACACCTGTAGTTACACACACATCAATGTCACAGACAGTAACACACCTGTAGTTACACACACATCAATGTCACAGACAGCAACACACCTGTAGTTACACACACACATCAATGTCACAGACAGTAACACACCTGTAGTTACACACACATCAATGTCATAGACAGTAACACACCTGTAGTTACACACACATCAATGTCAGACAGTAACACACCTGTAGTTACACACACATCAATGTCACAGACAGTAACACACCTGTAGTTACACACACATCAATGTCACAGACAGCAACACACCTGTAGTTACACACACACATCAATGTCACAGACAGTAACACACCTGTAGTTACACACACATCAATGTCACAGACAGTAACACACCTGTAGTTACACACACATCAATGTCACAGACAGTAACACACCTGTAGTTACACACACATCAATGTCACAGACAGTAACACACCTGTAGTTACACACACATGTACATTAAGGTTTTATCAACAAGAGGAGTACTGGGTACTTACTGGTGTAGCAAGGGTCATGACTTTTAGGATGGTTTCACACATGGCTTGGATGTCACTTTGAGCCAAAACAGGGAATATTTGCTTGACAAGCATCAGAACATGAAGGGTAGTTACAGCATCAGAGCCACCTGGTGGGAGACAAAGAAAGAAAGAAAAAAAGGATAACCATCATCATTCCTAACTTTATAGTAACTTCTGCGTTCACTTGATCTGCTAGAAATAGCATCCTCCCTTACCATCTTAGAAAATAACACATTTGATGATGTGGTCCTAGGTTCCCTACACACAGGAACAAGCTGATTAAAACTGACCATGTCTAAACAATATCTTTAGTGTCAGCCCCCAACGACTATTGTTATATAATTGCTATTATCACTGATGATATCATTGTAGCTACTTTCACAACACTAGTGAATGGAGATCAACTTGTTAGCAATAGCAACTAAATCTCCTTCAAATCGTACCTTATCATCTTAGAAATAAATCCCAAGTGCACCCTGTAAGGTGGTAGTGTTGGAGTCACAATAAAATGCTTCTAGTACACGCTGTAATGTGGTTGAAACCAAGTGTATGAGCAAAACGTGGTCAACTGACCAGTCAAGTCTTTGTATGTGACAGCCTGTCCAATGTATGTAGGCATGGAAAATAGATGTTCAATGGTGGTGATGATGATGATGATAAATACCACAGATACTATGCACCCCCATCCCACACACATTGAAAAAAACCCCAAACAAAACAATGTTTATGGCTTGACTGCTTTTGATCTGAACAATATGGCAACATGTGAGAAATATATTCAGAAGAATATTTCAAATAGAATTGAACTATCATAAAACTGGGTTGAATAGAGCAAGATATAACTTGATTACCATATATGGGAATAATGACCATCACTATCATCATCCTAGGTTTTATATCTATTCTTCCCTTACTATCATAGGTTAGGATGGACAGTTATGTATCGGATGTATTGATAAGACTTACCACCAGACTCTTCAATTTTCTTAATGCAATGCTTTGCAGTGAGAGGGGCCATAGGGTGGTAGCTAGGAGCTTTGTCAGCCTTCATCATGACACTGTTCTTCAGAATATTCTCAACACCTCCTTGTGACAACTTACGTATCTATAACAAGAGAAAGGGAAAATAGTTACAGAAAATACAACAAAAACAAAATTAAAAAAAATATAAAATCCATGTGATGTGCACGGATGATTATGGATGGGTGAAGTGCCAGGAAATGGCAGTGAACAGAAGCCACAGTAGAGGTAAACGAAGAAAGAACTGGGCAGCGGTTGTGAGAGCTGACCTCAAAATCGCTGAGACTCAGAGATGACGAAGGAACGCGGCAACCTAATTCTTTACAGAACCTCTACAAGTGTAATACAAAAAGCATAAATAACCTTCCAGTAGTTTGAGATACGAAGCTCAGCTGAAACATTCATAGGCTGACCAAGATACTCTCATGGAATGACCAGGTTTATTTTTCAACACAGTCCCCGGAAAGAAACCATCATCATCACCGTTTTACGTCCGTTCTTCCATGCTAGCATGGGTTAGATGTTTTGTCCTGTTGTGGGCAGTGTCCAGTCGGTTGACCTTGTCTTGCTCATACAGAACTGATTCTGGCTTGATTTCTACAGCTGGATGCCCTTCCTAACACCAACCTCATTTACAGTGAGTGCTGGGTGCTTTTTTTCCGTGGCGCCTCCACGACCACTTTGCAGTGGAATGATAGAGACCCCAGTCCCTATCATCTCATTTCTACAGCTGAGTAAACTGGAGCAATGTGAAATAAAGTGTCTTGCTCAAGGAAACAACACATCACCTGGTCCGAGAATTGAACTCACAACCTTTCGATTGCAAGCCCAATGCTCTAACCATAAGCCTTCACAATGCAGTTATTATTAAGAAGAGTTGAAATTAATGCATGCAAGATTTCCCAGCCCTAGCATCACTCCTTCACACTCAGCCTACCCTTGTATTTATATTTGTAATCCTAACTCATTGACCACAACATTTCTGACCAATTGTCATTAATTAAATTATGGCAATTTTCTTTGTTAGAAAGTGGGAAGTGACCAAATATAGCCCCTATCTTTAATCATTGCTGTGTGGTCAATTTAGTACCATAGGATTGGTGTTCAATGATCAGTTATAATTAATTACAGAAACTGACCTCTATCAACAATTACGAACATATACTAACCTTTGGTTTTCTGTGAGTAACGAAGGCCAACACACTGAGATAGATCTGCTGAGTAGATGACAACTCCCAGACAGATGCAGTCTGTGCACATAATAGATGCGATAAACAACGCAGCAACTGCAAAAAAGAAATAATATTGGGATTGTGGGTGATCTATATTAGTAGTGTGTGTGTGTATATATATATATAGATATATAGGAAGGGCATCCACAACAATAAAACAAAGCAAATCAATCATGATTCCTTACAGATTTGACCATTGATGTATTGTCACCCTCAGAATGTTTGACAAGGAGGCCCAGTAGTTTCTTTGATACTTCAGAGAATCGGTTGATAAGGACAGCATCAGGGACTCTAGAATTGTGAAGAGGAGAATGATAGCAAAAATGAGTGGAAACTAAAGATTTTTAAGGAAATATACTCTGGAGTATAGATTATAGTGTGTGTATATATATATATATATATATGTATATATACATATACACATATATATATATCTAAACTATAATAAAGTAAGGAGCGCAGGACTGCGTACGGTTTATAATTTTTTATCTCATTAGTAAAATAAGTTGTATTACTTTGAATAAATAATGAATGAATATTACATAATTTATCTACCAAATTTCGTGGCTGTTGATTAAATATATTTTGTTTATTTAAAGATTCACTTCTTTAAAATTTCTGGAATGTCAACATTTCCGGTTGGCCATTGCTTAAATAATTTCCTCCTAATGCAGTTTATATATAATATCGTCCTTTTTAATGTATCATGGATTACGTTACTCATTAAATAAGGCAGTGTAACAGAGTCTTTGTTCAATTTCTATGTATTATATATTGTCAATTACGATTTTATTTGACGTATCTACATGTATATATACCTGCGTATAATATCAATATACACACTACACATGTTAGCAGAAAACCACTCTTCTGGTGGTTTTCTGCTAGTATATATATACCAAATGACACAGCACAATGAAGAAATATATTAGTTTTACGCTTGATATAGTAGGAAACGAGTCTTAATGTTTTGGACGTTAGACCTTAATCAGAAGATAGAACGAGAAATTAAAGAAGACATCGAAAGACTGAGGAGACGGGCAGGGCAGAAACACAATTTTTTTAGAGAAAAATATTCAGTGCTGCTGCTATGGCAAAGTGTCCAGTCCATCGTGTAAGAGGATAATGTTGGAATCATGATGTTTCTAGTACATACTGTACTATATATATATATTAAACATGAAGAGGAAGGTAGATAGTGGCACCTTTCTTGAGAGAGAGAACCACTGGGTGTAAGATAATAAGAGTGTGGAAATGAGATAGTAAAGGATGAGACACAGTGACACAGGATGTCAAATGGAAATCTTACTTGCTAATAACAACACCAAGGAGATAAAGTGTGGCTGTAAGTCCATCTTCAATGTCCATTGTATCAAGAGCAGTCACCTAGAAATTGAAACAGTAAGACATGTAATCAGCCAAAGTTGTAGGAATTATGTTGCAATTTTAAGGGGAGGCAAACCAAGGTAAGCCATTTTTAAAAACATGTTACACACAGGAATTCAAACGTTTGAATTCCTGTGTCTAAAAACAAGTTTTGTAAATTCAAATATTTATAGTATCTTTACTAGTCTACAGATTTCAGTTAGATTATTTCAGAGACTGGCGCGCTTGTTTTTAAAATTTACATCCTGTAATGATTTAGCAGAAAATGTCTAAAAACAAGTTTCATAATTTACTAGTGGACAGATTGTGAAAATTTGTAGTATCAAAGTAAAGACATTAATGATAAATGTGATGCTGTCATAGTGTAGTTTTGTATTTTTCAAGAATATCTTGCTAACGTAGTTTCATGCAGTACAGGACATTTAATGTTAAGATTTATTTCCTATTTCTCCTGTCTTTGAAGGACATACAACATGTTTCACTGTACTAAGTGTATTAATTTCTGTTGAAGCCTAACATCACTAGTTTCCCGAGGTTCTATTGTTTTACAACCATGCCTGCATTGTTTTGATCATCCAGTCTTTTTCTATATCTAAGACTACATTGTCCAAACATGTCTTTCTTGTTTGCAGATGGTAGAGTGTGATTTTGAGGGAATTTAGTTGTTACACTAAACTGTGTATTCCAGTTTTTAGAATAGACCCACCACATTCCTGCATGTCATAAGAGGTGACTAAAAGGGTTGGGGTCAGGAAAGGGTTTCTGGCTATAAAACAATGCCTCAAAACATCCTGTCTAACCCATACCAGATTGGAAAATAGTGCATAAAAATTGATGACAATGATGATGATTCTACATCTAGCATGTTGATCACCTGAAAGTTCCGGTGGAGGCCATATTGCGAATGTTTTCAAGGTGAACCAAGTCAGAGACAAGAGTTACAGTTCTACAACAATGGTAGTGTACCAGTGTTATATATTATATAAGTGTAAGTGGTGTATAATGTAATAAGTGTAAGTGGTGTATAATGTAATAAGTGTAAGTGATATATAATGTAATAAGTGTGTTATATATTATATAAGTGTAAGTGGTGTATAATGTAATAAGTGTAAGTAGTATATAATGTAATAAGTGTAAGTGGTGTATACATGTAATAAGTGTAAGTGGTATATAATGTAATAAGTGTAAGTGGTATATAATGTAATAAGTATAAGTGGTATATAATGTAATAAGTGTAAGTGGTATATAATGTAATAAGTATAAGTGGTATATAATGTAATAAGTATAAGTGGTATATAATGTAATAAGTGTAAGTGGTATATAATGTAATAAGTGTAAGTGGTATATAATGTAATAAGTGTAAGTGGTATATAATGTAATAAGTGTAAGTGGTGTATAATGTAATAAGTGTAAGTGGTATATGCATGTAATAAGTGTAAGTGGTATATAATGTAATAAGTGTAAGTGGTATATAATGTAATAAATGTAAGTGGTATATAATGTAATAAGTGTAAGTTGTATATAATGTAATAAGCGTAAGTGGTGTATACATGTAATAAGTGTAAGTGGTGTATAATGTAATAAGTATAAGTGGTATATAAAGTAATAAGTGTAAGTGGTATATAATGTAATAAGCGTAAGTGGTGTATACATGTAATAAGTGTAAGTGGTATATACTGTAATAAGTGTAAGTGGTATATGCATGTAATAAGTGTAAGTGGTGTTTAAAGTAATAAGTGTAAGTGGTATATAATGTAATAAGTGTAAGTGGTGTATACATGTAATAAGTGTAAGTGGTATATAATGTAATAAGTGTAAGTGGTATATAATGTAATAAGTGTAAGTGGTGTATACATGTAATAAGTGTAAGTGGTATATAATGTAATAAGTATAAGTGGTATATAATGTAATAAGTGTAAGTGGTATATAATGTAATAAGTGTAAGTGGTATATAATGTAATAAGTGTAAGTGGTGTATGCATGTAATAAGTGTAAGTGGTGTATACATGTAATAAGTGTAAGTGGTATATAATGTAATAAGTATAAGTGGTATATAAAGTAATAAGTGTAAGTGGTATATAAAGTAATAAGTGTAAGTGGTATATAATGTAATAAGTGTAAGTGGTATATAATGTAATAAGTGTAAGTGGTATATAATGTAATAAGTATAAGTGGTATATAATGTAATAAGTGTAAGTGGTATATAATGTAATAAGCGTAAGTGGTGTATACATGTAATAAGTGTAAGTGGTATATAATGTAATAAGTGTAAGTGGTATATAATGTAATAAGTGTAACTGAAGCTACGTCACTTACCAAAGCTGCAAAGTACTCAGTGTCTGTTTCTTTCCCATTATTTTCCTTGATTACTTCAGTGACAGCAGCAAGTACAGCTGCAATCTATCAAATAAGAATGACACAAGACATTTAACAAATGAAAGAAAATGAAAACAGAAACAACACCTATAATAACATGTGGTCTAGGAACGATGAAAAAAATAGACAAATACATAGCCCAAACCCCGGGACTTACATATATATATACAGGAGACAGCACTACTAGGCACTGAACACATATTACGAAAAATACTCTCAACATAACAGAAACACCACCAGCAAAACCTACACTGCACATACCCAAGGTGCACAGAGCTGTGCTCGGTAAAGCAGTAATGATGTGCAATAAAAATAATAATAATAATGATTTCTTTATTAACCACAAAGGGTTTACATCAAGAAAAATATTATGATGGCACAGGACGAAAACACAGTGTGTGTTGGTGTGTGGGTTTTGTGTGTAAATAAAAAGATAACAATGAAAATTAAAACAAAGGAGGTTCCTTGATAGGGAGGAGACATTCGAGGGTCACTCATGGAAAGAACCCCATAAAACCATGGGTGCCCTAATGTCTAGGGTAAGAGCCCTGTCTCAGTTGTTCTCCTCTAATCTATAGGTTAACACTCAGAACAGGCCCAATAATAATGGTTTCATACAAGCATAAAACCAAAACTTTGTTGGGCAAGGCACAATTGATTGTATCAACCCAGCACTTGAATGACCCTCGAAGAATTTATCACTAAATACAGCAAAGTATTTGGTCCAACTTTCTTACAATTCTGCTTCCAAAATAATAAAGCAGAGAGAAAAAGTGTTTAGTAGATCAACATATGTTGCTGTTGTTTAACCCCAGGACAGGCCTGATCATGCAGACCTATTATGAAAGGTGTTCTGTCCATAGCAGTAAGCCCAAAATTTCAACCAGTTATAACAAAGTATGTTGAGTAATGTTATACATCACTTGAGGAAACTGTATGTAATATCAGACAGTCACCTTAAATAGGTTCAACAAGATGTAACAATAGTGGCATAACAATGATAGATAACATGCAGATATGTTTATTTATTAACAAAAACTTGGTTGGGGTTAGGAAGGGCATCTAGCTGAAATAAAGTTCCATCTGAACAAGGTACAGTGCGGCCAGCTGGCCAGATTTGTCTCATGATGAGGGTGACCCGTCTAAAACATGCAAGCATGGAAAATAGACATTAAACGGTGATGATAATGAGGATGAATAGAATACTCTAACTATAAAAGATAAACCATATTAGTTATTATATCAGTGATTTGTGTGATATTGCTGCTCCCACATAGTAGTAGTGTTATATTGCTTATTAACACTGTTGATACCAAATCACCCCTGGTTCTATGATACAAAACTGTTTTAATGTGTTTATATCTAAAAACCTTTCACTATAATTTTATGTAAGAACCTACGTTAAGTTATATTCTAAACCAGCCATGGGTAAACTGCAGCCTGTTTGGCTTTCTGAATGGCACACATATTTTCAAAATTACCACAAATCGTTTTAGTAGTCCCCCACCACCTTATGATGAACCACATCCTATGCAGCCCACTGCTCAAAAAAGGTTGCCATGCCTGTTCTGAACACAAGATCAATAATGATATAGAGATATTACTAAATCTCTCCAATTCATAAGCTGTGTCATTCATCAGAAATATAGAAACAATTTAAAAAAAAAAACTAAGTTGCTAATGAAAGATATGGCACATGATTTTCAGTATTTTTTAAAATAATAAAGAATTTGGATGGATTTAGTAAAATAGCTTTCTCATTAAATTGGTGTTTGGAATATAAGGAAGGTTTTTAGATAGCTATTAACTTAAAAACAGTTTTGTCTTATAGAACCAGGGGCAGTTTGGTATGAAATTGGTTGAGTGAACATAAACTGTACATGTTGAAATGATTTCTGATGTCTTCAACAGTCTGAACATCAGCAAAAATTAACACTTCTTCTTGAGATGGTCGTTGGGGCAGAGTCCTGAAACACTCCTTTCAGCAGGTTCTGTCAGAAGCAGCCATCTCCAACTGATTTGGTTGATCCCCAAACGAGACCAGCCAAGCTTATGGAGGTTATCCAACCATCTTGCTCGGGGGTCTATTTACAATAATCAAAGTATTTCTTCACATATGATGATGCATAACTGCAGCAACTTTTAACCAGGATTCATCCAATTACTTGTTTACCTATAACCAACAACAATATTGTTCACATAACATGATATAAAAATAAAAGAAAGCTGCTGAACTCTGATATGTATTCTAAAACCAGTGTTTGTGTGTGTTAGGTTCTTTTGTGCTGTCTTGTGACTTCATGATCCAAACTATGTTGGATAGAGATTGTATACCTACACTGATTCGTAGAACTGAACATCATGTGACAGTTGCTCAGTTTGTCAAACATCCAGCTCAAATGATAGTGATCCCTTTTCTTGAAGAGATCAAATTCCACAGCTAAAGAGAAAAGTCAAATTCAACCTTGATATCAAACTGCCACTAATTCTATGATAGGGAGCTGTTCATTTATCCCTGTGAATTATTTATCTCATAAAAAATAGTTGTCGACAAGATCTGAATTGGTGTTGACTAATCCTGACCTTGTTGAAGCATAGTTAAGGCATCCTGTAACCACTGTTAACCCTCATGCATCTTGTTTTTTTTAAGGGATATATAGGATGATGATGATAGGACCTTATCTCATGTATCCTTTCCTTATTTAAGACAGTATATTGCAACATGAAGAATATCTTAATGCTATTTCTAGTAGTGTGACTGACCACACACGCTCTGAGGAAAATTTGAAGAGCTTAGTAATCAACTAGTATAAGGTGATAAATCACCCCACTTAACCTGATGCTCATCCTTTTACCATGTATAGAAGTAAATACTACCATCATGTAATATTGAGTTTCAGCACAATTAACTTATATGGTTTTATCTCCAGCTTAAGACCTAAGTAGGATCAGTCCTTTCCCAGATTATTCTGGAATAACAGAAGTCGTATTTTCAGCAAATGATGGAAACTTTTTTTGTATTGGTTTCGTCTGGATGAATGGGATATGTTCATGGCCACCACAAGTCCTCTGTGACTGATGAAACAACATGGTTTATGTTTGGAATATGATTGTTAAAGACAGGACATTTAATGATAATTCTTCCATGTTTAGATAATGTGAAATTTTGAGAAAAGAATCAGTAGGAACAAAATTTTCTAAAACTGCTACCCATAACAGGTTTCTGGTGTTACACAAATGGTTTCACCTATTGATAACCACCCCCACTTTATCTCATTAAAATAAAGAGATATTTGAGTCATTAAGTAAAAAAAAAAATATCACAAGAAATTGATATCCTCAGGTCACATGATTGTTGTGTATGAAATGTTTACTACTATATTTTGTTAATGAATGTTAAATGAAATATGGCAAATTTTGAACAAAAAACTTCATGTCACCTCTGCAGATGTTTAGATTATTGTGTTTGGTCTGACCTTCGAACATACCATGAAAATACAAACACACTCAATAATATGGACTTTGTAAAGGTTAAACATCTAGATGTGACAGACAATGGGTTATGGCACCTCCACAGGTCAAATTACTCACTTCATTTCATCAAAATGGTGCTTGAAATTGGTTGACCCCAGTGTTTCATTGGTACTTTATTTTATTGACTCCCGTAATAATAATAATAATAATAATAATAATATGCAACCACAGAAAAATGGATGTAAAAACAATGACGATACACTTCTTTTTTTTATATCAAAACATCAGTCTTGATTACATCTAAAGAAATCTGTCAATAAAACAACTGAGTGTAGATAAAGCAAGTAATGTAAATATCTCTCCAGTGTGTCTGTATTTGGTATACTGATAAAATAGGTCCATATAACAAGACATACACAGCATATACATGTAGATTATAGTATATATATGTAATATGTGGTGTGTACATGTGTGGAGATGCTATCAAATAGGGTGAAGACCCTTAAAGACAGAAGCAATTTGTTATTAAGTTTTACGTTAAGGCGCATGGCTTAGTGGTTAGAACATTGGGCTTACAATCATGAGGTGGTGAGTTCGATTCTCGGACTGGGTTTTGTGTTGTGTCTTTGAGCAAGACACTTTATTTCACGCTGCCCCAGTTCACTCAATTGTAGAAATGAGTTGTGACATCACCGGTGCCAAGCTGTATCAGCCTTTTCCTTTCCTTTGGACAACATTGGTGGTGTGGAGAGGGGAGACTGGTATGTATGGGTGACTGCTGGTCTTTCACAATCAACCTTGCTTCGGAGGGGAACTTTCTAGATGCAACCTTGCCTCGGAGGGGAACTTTCTAGATGCAAATCCCATGGTTATTTGTGACCGAAGGAGGTCTTTACTTAATTGTGAAGTGAATCATTGTTGTTTTGAGATATACCATGTCATATTTGTTACAATCTTTCACAAAGCTGCCAGTAATATGATTATGAATAACAAGAAATTGAGTAGGACAGACATTTAGATGATATACATGATCGTTAAGTGAGATTCACACACAAAGGAGATAACACTATTTTGGTTTATTAGTACCACCATTACAAAAATAGCCCAATTGAAGGTAAACTGTAAGAATAGTTTTTCATAAATATATATTGATTCTGCCATCTGTGTATAAGAGAACATTTATACACCACAAAAGTGTTTATAAAATAATACATATGGAAAAAGAGTTATACATATTTATTTCTCACATCAAGAGAATAATTTAGTTGGTTTTTCAAGACATCTTGAAAGAAACAATCAAAGCTAGCACAACATGTAATATAAATCAAACATCCAGGTAAACTACCGGTAGAAACAATCTTAAGTCTCTTGTAAAAGATGTAAGGGTTCTTAGAAACTAAAGTCATCTAGCTGGCCAGAGAGGATTTTATGGATGTAGTTCCAGACCCCTCTCAATCACAGAACAAATTATAGAGATGCAGTTCCACATATCATTTCACAATATCTTCACTGAAGACATTGAGAAAAATGTTCTACCATCTTTAAAGATAGACTGAATCATAAATCTTGGTTTAGAGAGATCAACAAATTATTCTTGCACAAGACACAGACGTGGCATTGTTAGGAATGTTTATCATCATCGTTTAACGTCCATTTTGCACACTGCACTGCAATCAATTCATTTTTATATATTCATATTCATGCGCCAAATGTTACCAAGGGAGATAACTTTTTAGTGTTCACAACTCCCATATTCATCTTACGAGTAAAGATGGCAATGTTTTTTTTTGTAAGGATTTGGTATTTGTAGAGATAAACAGATATATCAGTTTGGCATTGATAACTCCAGTGGTATCCTCTGTCATTTTCCATAAAGATCAACCTTATCACCAAGCACAGACCATGTTTGTCCAGCTTAGATTTATTTATGTTTGATTTTCCCATCATTAAGAGATCATGTTTTGTTATCGTTGGAGGTAAGACTTTGGTGGAAAATGTGTTATTTATTTGTTAATCTTTCATTGAAATAATCTGGCAGTTGTTGGAGTTAGCTGTCACTCATTTCTACTTCACTCTCGCTTACCACATCGTTAGAATAACTTTCAGCTTCACTAGCTAAATACTCATCACCACTGTCCAGGAAAAAAATAGAATTATCTGTATCACTTTCATCCTCCTCTTCCTCCTCCTCCTCATCATCATCATCCTCTTCCTCGCCATTATGGTCATCATTACCATCCTCATTGTTACCGTTATCAGATGCTCCATTATCACCACCGAAAGCATCACCCTCATCAATCATATCACCAAATCCACCAACTGTCCAGTTACCATCATCTACATTGCCACCAAAATGTGGTCCAATGTTGACATAGATAGTAGAAAACACACTACACCTTACCTCTTTGCTGACAGCGTTACTGTTTGACCTCAAGTTATGCACATATCCAAACGTTGTATTTGTACATTCAGTGAAGTTTGTGGCATATGTCTGAAATGTTGATTTCCCAATACTGGCCGTATCATGATCTGTTATATCCATGCTACAGCTGTTGGCAGCATTCAGTTTAGCAACGGCAGCTTCTGTTAATCCACTGTTACCTGCAGATACAATCAACATCACATTTCATTTGGCTTTCCCAATAATAATAATAATAATAAAGGTTTTATAAAGGTAATATCAAATATACTGCAACATATATAACCTAGTTGTGTGAGTGTAAATTACCCCTACTTTGTATAGTGCACCATATCTGTAATCTCTCCATGTATAATGAGCACACAACACCATGACATAGCTCACAGCTATGAAGGTTTAGCTAGCCTCCTACAAAGTTGCACATGGAAATCATCATCATCGTTTAACGTCTATCTTCCACACTAGCATGGGTTATAGAACTCATCTGTAATCTCTCCATGTACTGTAATCAATTCATTTTTATATATTCATATTCATGTACCCCATGTATAATGAGATGCACTACATGTGTACTCGCCCATATAATATGAGATGTACATTTGTACTATACCCATGTATGATGAGATGTACATTTAATCTCCCCATTTATATATACGCTACCTCCATGTAATGTAGGCTGCACTATAAAGTCTATAACCTGCTCATGTATAATGAGTTGCATTATATCATTAACCTATCTGTTATATGAGGCAGCAAGTTGATAGGACATCAGATAGAATGTTTTGAGGTTCTGGCTCTGATCCCCAAACCTGCAGAGATCAACTTTGCCTTTATCCTTCTGAGGTTGATAAATAAATACCAGTCCAGTATTGGGACAGATTCTTCCTCTCTACCTCTCTCTCCTTTTCTGAAGAAGAAATGGTCTCTGCCAGGGTCAAACTGCCCAAGACATGCTGTATATTAATTCTGCACTCTCATGATTCCACCAGGTGTTACGGGTTTATACATACATGTATAATGAGATATACCACACCTTATATAACCTACCTATGTATATTAGGTGTACCACAAATAAACCTACCTATACGATAATGTTGACTATCTCCCTGTAATGAGTGTGTACCACAATATATATAATCTATCTATACATGAGGAGACTATGTCCATGTTATGTGAGGTATATCACAAGTTACCCATGTAATGAGATTGTGCCACCGCATCAGTAATTTACCCAAATATGAGTTGGACAACAAGCTAGTCATGTAATAATAGCTGTCCCACATGTAATATGAGTGGTTTCACATATGTAACTTACCTATGTATAAATATTTAGTTTCTACAGCATCTTCGTGATATTACATAATTTTTCCTAACATAAAAAAATCCCTTTCTGACTAATTTTAGCAACGAAATATTAATTTATTCCTTAAAAAGCTATAAATGATAATCACACACACAAAAGAAAATAAATAAACAACGTTTACTTGCTATTTGATAGTGACAAAATGAATTAAAAAAAAAATAATAATAAAAATAACCCCCAAAATCAGGCAAATTTCATAATTCGTTCAGTAAAAATACTCAAAACATTATATTACACAAGATTATAATTTTTCGGAGTATTTACCCGATCTTTAGATATGAAATATTTAAAAATATTTATGATTTTAAATGAATTTACCTTTCGTGTAGCCTTGTCCAACTTTGTCGCGATGTCCTCGGAAAGATGGGTTACTGGTACAACTTTGTCCACGTTTCCAACGAGCAGCATTTCGTTTTGCCTTCATTCCATGAGTCCTTTTGTTCTTCTTTAAAGGACGCATTATAAATTCTAACTATTACTAATTTAATAAAAGTAAAGTTAAATACATACACATATATTATGTATAGGATATGCCTGATAGTTTACGCACGTGTATGGAGAATATATTCAAACCGGAAGTGTAAAGAGTTATTCGACAGAGGAACATTAAAAACGGAGAGTAATGTGGAATTGTGTGATTAGATGGGGCTCCAGGCGAACAAATTATTATAATTGTTGTTAATTAACTCTAGTTCAGCCCTGATACAGCAGACCCATGATCTGAGGCTTAGCACATCTGTGACTTCATTATACAATGTGTTCTTATTTATTTTAAAAGATGATAAGGCGTGATTTGACAGCTTTTTATAGTCTGACGATCAACTACGCCGAGGTTTATAAATTGCATCGCATTATTGTGTGGATTGGCAGTATCGGTAGAGGTTCGGACGCCATGCTTTGACGCATAGAGTTACGGCCCTTGCCATTCTGAGTTCAAATCCCGCCGAGGTTAACTTTGCCTTTCATCCTTACGGGGTCGATAAAATAAAGTACCAGTAATGTACTGGGTAATTTTCTGGCCTTGTGCCAATAGTAGAAACAATTATTGTAGTGTTAATTGTATAGTTACGTCCCTTTACGATCTGAGTTCAAGTCCCGCCGAGGTTGACTTTACCTTTCATCCTTACGGGGTCGATAAAATAAAGTAGCAGTAAGGCACTGGGTAATTACTGGCCTTGTGCCTAAAGTAGAAACAATTATTGTAGTGTTAATTGTATGTGTTTATTTACACATTGATATCTTTCCTTTGATTTCACTTTATTTATTCACTTCCATTATATTGTATATAACTATAAGAGTCATAAGTAAATAATCCAATTTATTTGTATTAAAAAAATCATTAAGGAAAGAAATCATTTATACCAAGGGCAATAACTCAGTGTTTTAACCACCCAACGCACACACGCACTTGGTATAACTTTACCATCTTCATCTTTCAACACTTTATACTTGTTACACACACACACAGACAGACAGACACACACACAGACACACTGACACACAGACACACATACAGAGACACACATACAGACACACACACACACACACACACACACACACACATATATATATACACATGTATACACTGACACACACACACACACACATATATATATATATACATACACACACTGACACACACAGATATAGGCTAAAGAGTGAAAATAATTGTTTCTACTCTTGGCACAAGGCCAGCAATTACTCCAGTACATTACTGGTACTTTATTTTATCGACCCCGTAAGGATGAAAGCCAAAATTAACCTCGGTTGAATTTGAACTCAGATAATAAAGGGCCGTAACTCTATGCTGCAAAACACTACCAATACTGGTGTCTGACACTACCAATACTGCCAATCCACTGCCTAAATAGTGAAAATAATGTGTAATAAAATTGACATCAATTTTATTTAAATGAGAGTGGGGGAGCGGAGATGAAAAATGAATGAAATCAATGTGGTTGATTCCCGCAGTCAAGACACTTCACTCAAAGGCTGCCCTTCCCACCTAGCTAGGGACCTGGTTGTGTAATGCGAGACCACCCTTCCCACTGGAACCAAATATAGCACTGTAAAAGTACAAATGTTTCCTTAGTTTGAAGCCATAGGTCAATCTCTCAATAAGAGAGCGTCCAGGTGGTCGCTCAACCCACTAGAAATAGCAGCCGGAGCTTCCTCAATTTACACCCTACGATATTGCTTCTAACAATGAGATAGGTGTTAGAACTGAGAGAGAGAGAGAGAGAGAGAGAGAGAGAGAGAGAGAGAGAGAGAGAGAGAGAGAGAGAGAGAGAGAGAGAGAGAATTCGACCCCAGTACTTGAATGGTACTTTATTTCTCGATCCTGTAGAAGTGACAAGCAAAGTTAGCCTCAGCGGGATTTGAACTCACTTCAAGGCATTTTAACTGACGTTTTAAAGACTGCTGATTCGTTGCTTTACTGAGTTAGTGTGTTAGTGAGTGTGTTAGTATGTTAGAGAGTGTGTTAGTGACTGAGTTAGTGTGTTCGTGAGTGTGTTAGTGTGTTCGTGAGTGTGTTAGTGTGTTCGTGAGTGTGTTAGTGTGTTAGTGAGTAAATTAGTTAGTTAATATATTTGTATGTTTGCCAGTTAATATGTTAATAAACTATTTATTATATTACTGAATTTGATAAACAAGGAAGTTTGACCAGGAGACAATGGCGAGAACACTGCCCCCCCCCCCCCATGACGTAAAGACTTGCAATTACTCTAAAGACAAACAATTAATCTCAAATATTTGTTTTCAGACTGTATCAGACGATTTCCGGGTATATTTCAGTACAAAGCGGTCAGTTTCATGGATGATGTATGGAGTTTGAGTGCAACACATCAATTAGATAGATGTCTGCGAACGATATGATTCTACGAAGGGGAAAATACAATAGGAGCAAACGAAAAAAGCTTCTATGCAGTCGCTCTACTTGCTTGAAATAACAACCAAATACAGTGAAATTCCGTTAAAACGAAATTCCGTTAAAACGAAATTCACGGAGTATAAAAAGAACGACCGAAACAAATCAAAGCGTTTGTTTGTTATTACTTCGGGGATTGAACAAAATTTCGTTACACTGAAAAATTCGTTATAATGGCATTCGTTTATATCGGAATTTTACCTGTACCTTTACAACCACTCCATATCATTTCGTCATATGACAGGTCTTTTAAAAGACGACCATGATCCATGTGATGGATATGTCGAAGCCATCTAAGGCGTCGTTGGTGTAGGAAAAAGCGAACACAGAAAGGATCCCTGGTTTGGTACATCTATAACGGAATACTCCTATGTTTTACCGGCGAAGATTCGAACCGAATCTGAGGTTTCTCGCCTCTGGGACCACCTATTGTTGGAAGTTCCCACGGTTGTCCTGTCAAGAAACAAAGAAACAGTATGATAAACGTACATACCACTTGACCTGTGACCCCAGCTTGTAGACAGAAGAAACACAGATAACTGATCATAAATCAACCCCATATACACATCCTTCTAGCTATAGGGTTATTATAAATACAAGGACTTGGGGAACCCAGCAGCCAGACTACGAAGCAAGCAGTCCGTGTTAAGGTTAATGATGTAGCAGACCTTTTATTCTTTCTCTCTCCTGGCCTTACTGGCTTTTACCTTCTCGGCCACAGACTACTGCCAGACAGCCAGACCATCGAAGCAGCAGTCCTTGAGAGAATAAAGATGTAGCCAATTCACTTTTACTGTCTCTCTCTCTCTTGGCCTCACTGGCTCTCACCTCGGCCACGGACTACGCCAACAGACAAGAGACCACGAAGCAGTAGTCCTTGAGACGAATAACGTATACTAAGAACACCCCCCCCCCCACACACACACAAACACACACACACACAGAGTAAGTTTCATCTATTCTTCCGTCTCCCTGTCATATTGTATCGTCGTATTGATACATGCATACACGCTAGCTCGAAGTAGCTAGTCAGCAAATTAATGTAGTGATAATTGCTGCCACAAGTTTGTTATTCGATGCTCAATGTACCAGCAAGCGAATATTGTTATTGTAAAATAAACATTGTCAACATCACAATTCTGGCATTCTTTTTATCAAACATCCATCAAAGAATATAATTTATCTCACTACACGTCATTACTCCAAACCCTATCCTACCATTTGATACTAAAGATTCTGTTCAGGCACCTCATATGAAATGCATAAAGTTTGGGTTCCTTTAAAGAGCATGTTGTTCACGACCCGCATTACAGGAACGTGCTGAGAATATGCTTTCTACATATCGACATTGCCAACTGTTCAAGGCTGCATATCTTCCCATACTTTCTTAGTAAGTCTTGAGAGAATATCAGTTGCTTTGCTGATGCACTTCTTGTGCTCTGAAACTCGGGTGAGGTTTACTGAAACTTATGTTTCATATCCTATTCTTTATCTTTGATATTAAAGCAAAAAGGAGATGGAGTGATTTGGCCCACAACTTGGGTTTTCTTGAGAGTGATTGTGTGTAAAATTAGCTGCAAGGTTCCGAGAATCTATTCATAAAGTTTTGTAAGTCTTTTGTTGAGTTTGAAGAGATATCTTAGTCTGACTGGATCATCAACACACAGCACATCTCTAGTGATATCTTACCTGATCTTAGATTTAATCTTTAGTCTGGCTATATTTTAGAGCCGAGCATCAGAGTCTTGAGTGGAGGTAAACTTTATTGGTTGAAAATTCGAACGCAAGTTTCAGGAGCAGCGCAAAAAAGATATTAAAAATATATATTTGTTTCCTTATATACAAGATTTTTTCTGTTAGCACATTATATAAATCAGTCTCGTCCGTCTTAAAGATGAAACCTCTATACGGTTGCTTGACTCGCTAGACATAATAGCCAAATCTTTCTTAAATATCACACAATATCACACACATACATATATTTATATCTCATATCTCTCTGTATAATCTAACTATTGTTAGCTCCCTAAGTTTATGGGTTCGGGGCTGATAATGAAAAGGTTATTAACTGGTTTTAGCCTTTCACACCAGACCCCACACTATCTATTTATTCATTCTTTTCCTCCTTTCTTCTATATCTCATGTGTTCAATCTCTCTCTCTCTCTCTCTCTCTCTCTCTCTCTCTCTCTCTCTCTCTCTATATATATATATATATATATATATATATATATATATAAATTGAAACAAAATGAAAACGAAATTTCATTTCTCACTCTTAGTATGGCACTTACTTAAATGTAAGTATGCATGTATACGTACATACATATATGTATGTACGTATACATGCATACTTACATTTATATATATATATATATACATATATATATGGCTTTCTCTGTCTCTCTCTGTCTCTTTACCTCTCTCTATGTCATTTCAAACCATCCATACCACACATTCACTTGCTTCATGAACAGATTTAAATAACTATACGAACCTCAGGTTATATCTATTTATAATACGACTTCAACTTTACTTAATCTTAGTGACTGAGTGTGTATTATTATATTTAAAACAGTAGAAACAATTATAGTTAAAACAGGGCGGTGAATTGGCTGTATCGGTAGAGGGTCGGACGCCATGCTTTGTAGCATAGAGTTACGGCCCTTTATGACCTGAGTTCAAATCCTGCCGAGGTTAACTTTGCCTTTCATTCTTACGAGGTCGATAAAATAAAGTATCAGTCTAGGTCAATTTAATCGACTTTCCCCTCCCCCCAAATTGCTGACCTTGTGCCTATATAAGAAACCATTATTATATCGGACGCCATGCTTTGATGCATAGAGTTACGGCCCTTGCCATTCTGAGTTCAAATCCCGCTGAGGTTAACTTTGCCTTTCATCCTTACGGGTTCGATAAAATAAAATACCAGTAATGCACTGGGTATTTGCTGGCCTTGTGCCAATAGTAGAAACAATTATTATATCTAAAACAACAACAGTAATATCATGATACTGTAAAAAACAGAATTATTATAGAGTAAATTTATCATCTTTGACTGATGAAGGAAGAACCAAAACATACAACATACTTCTTTTGTTTCGAGTTTATATATGTGTATATATAAGTGTTTCAATGCGGACAGAGGAACGCTGGGACGCAGCTGCCAGAATGTCTTTAATCATAGATCCGCTCAATTAGTACTCACCTTGTGCTAAACAACAACAACAACAACACCATAACACACGAACACAACATCCTTAGTACGTGCCACAAACCTCTTTTAGTAACCAAGTTTAATCTTCAGTGTTCCCGGTGAAAGTACCAGTTGGTGTGAACCAGAGAGAGAGAGAGAGAGGGAGAGAGAGAGAGAGAGAGAGAGAGAGAGAGAGGGGAGTGGGAGAGAGAGGGGTGTGTGAGGAGGTTGCTATGAAGTTATGTTGCTATGTTTGATGTTTTAACTCCTTATCGGAGCTGACCTGTGAACACATCATGGGTTAAGAAGTTCGCATTGCAATCATTTGATCCAGTGTTCAATCCCACTGCATGGGATCTTGGGCAAGTATCATCTACCCTAACCTCGGCCCCACCTATGCTCTGTAAGTGAAATTGGGTAGACGGAAACTGTTTGGAAGCCCGTCGGAATGATTGTAGCTCTAATTCAAACGACCAGCCTCTTGCCGTACAGTGTGTTATGCAGAATCTTCTCAAAAATTACATAAAGGTACACGTGTCTGTGTACATGCTCAGCCACTTACACGTTAATTTCATGAGCAAGCTGTTCCGTTGATCGAACAACTGTAACACTCTTCATCGAGACCGATGGAGCTGACCTAGGATCAAATATGTTATAATCATGACAACCCCATCTTTTTCACAGACTAAAAAAAAATAAAGACGGTTGAGTTTAATATGAAGGAGACTAGGGTGTTACTTCTAGCAGTTCGAACGACCACTTCATTGGCTCGTTAAACATGCGCTGTTCTTCTTTAACCTCATGTCAACCCTGATCAAACAAAAGCGTTCCAGCAGTGACTATACAGTCTTTTTTGTATACCGGAAACTACATCGTCTAATACATCTTTTTAGATAATTGTTTCTACTTTTGGCACAAGGCCAGCAATTATTCCAGTGTATTACTGGTACTTTATTTTATCGACCCCGTAAGGATGAAAGGTAATGTTAATCTCGGTAGGATTTGAACTCAGACCATAAAAGGCCGTAACTCTATGCTGCAAAGCATAGCGTCTGACCCTCAGGGTCGATGTAATCGACGGTATCCCTTCTCCAAATGTGTGACATTCTGCTAGAAATATCTAAGATTAAGTAGTCGGTAGAAGCAAGTGTTCAAACGTGTTTCATGTTTAAAGATTTTTTTAATGGAGAAGGATGGGAAGAGCCCATGAAGTTTTTCAGGGCCTCTGAGACAGCTGAAAGGGAGGGAGGAAGTTATCTTTAAACTGGGAACATAGTCCGAATTTTGGCAACAGAGAGGACTTCATTAAATGCATTCAAGGGTCGAGTATATGGTGGTATTAAACTGAGTAACGAACTAATTCTACCACCCACAAACATAAACGATCTACCCGAGGAGCTTCCACATAGTTTCCGTAAATGAAATCACACTTATAAAGCTTTGGTCGACCTGAGACTATGGTAGAAGACAACGTGTCGTACATTAGAATCAAACCCCAAGCTATATAGCTGAGAAAGGAACGTCTCAACCGTTGTCGACAGGTCGCCTCGATCGGCAACCAGTGTTGGGGAGACCCAGGGCGAGTGGGCGAAATAGATAGTTTTCATTTATCAGACGATATATCTGAGCCTAAAGTGGACAACGTATCCAAGAGAGGGCTAGCTGTCTAGTTTCATACTGACTTCACTGTCCCCTGGAATGCAGTCATGCACTACGACTGAGACAATATCAAATATAGTTCCACCTGCATGAGAATCCAGTCAACCCTCCACTAACACCATCTCGTCTGCCTCTAGGGTTGCTCCACTAGCAAACAACGGTTCCTCACTCAACCCGGTTTCGTCTGCCTCTAGAGTTGCTCCACTAGCAAACAACGGTTCCTCACTCAACCCGGTTTCGTCTGCCTCTGGGGTTGATCTACTAACAAACAACGTCTCCTCACTCAACAAGGTATCGTCTGCTTCTAGGGTTGATCCACTAACAAACAACGTCTCCTCACTCAACAAGGTATCGTCTGCTTCTAGGGTTGATCCACTAACAAACAACGTCTCCTCACTCAACACGGTATCGTCTGCTTCTAGGGTTGATCCACTAACAAACAACGTCTCCTCACTCAACACGGTATCGTCTGCTTCTAGGGTTGATCCACTAACAAACAACGTCTCCTCACTCAACAAGGTATCGTCTGCTTCTAGGGTTGATCCACTAGCCAACAACGTCTCCTCACTCAACAAGGTATCGTCTGCTTCTGGGGTTGATCCACTAACAAACAACAGCTCCTCACTCAACACGGTACACTTTTCGTCGTATTCTTGTCACCGTGACGGACGTTTCACACGACGCATCCCATTTCTCCCCCCACCACCCACACTTTATTTTTACATTCTGTCTCTCGTTGTTTCAATCTCTTTTAGGATGCATTTTCTTTTTTCTTTCTCCCATTCTCTCCCTCATTTGTGCTTCTTTCCATTTTGTTTCTGTTCATTCTTTTCCGTTTTCTTTCTTTCTTTCTTTCTTTTTTCTTTCTTTCTTTCTTTCTTTCTTTCTTTCTTTCTTTCTTTCTTTCTTTCTTTCTTTCTTTCTTTCTTTCTTTCTTTCTTTCTTTCTTTCTTTCTTTCTTTCTTTCTGTCTCTCTTTCTTTCTTAGTTGTGGTGTTTTTGCTAAATCTATTGAAATGTGTTTGAATCACGAACCAAGCCATTTCTTGCATGAGTCAGTCTTCTAGTTCCTTCACTAAAGCGACAGTTCACGATATAAATAAACCAACGTTACCTTAAATATAATATATAATATATATATAGCTGGATAGAGAGGTAGAGATTTAAAAAAGAAAAAAAAAAAAAAATTGTTTGCAAAGTTTTCTTAAAAATCTGAATACATACATATATATACAAACACATCTATATAGGTAAATCTTTATAGGTACAGTACACATACAGCTCATACACATATTTACACACATCTATATTAACCCCTCTCTTTCTTTACACTCACACACACACATATACACACACACACACACACATATATATATATGTTTAGACACTTCTATATTTGTACATATCTATATACACACATGTATGTATAGAGTGAATTATTCTTTTTTTTCTTCTTAAGACGAAGGTGGTAACATCAATACACACACACACACACACGTGAGGAGATATATGAATTTCTTACATAAGCAAAAGGCTGAATCACACAGTATATCACTGGTATATATATACATATATATTTAAATGGTCTCTTGAAATATGAAGTGTAACATTGGAACTGAGAAATGTGAGACTGAAATCAGTGAAGCCGTTATTTTCAAATGAGATTTCTGTTCTCAGTCTGTTTCAGGAATACCGATGTATTAGAAAACAACAAAACACAAGAAAGACTTCAAAATAACCAAAAGGAAAAGAATATTATTGTAGTTAAGAGATTTGGTAGGAATCGATCTCGAAACTGAAAAGTAAAGAATCCACCAAAGTTTCCAGTTAGTCATTACTTTCCAGTTAATTTCTTTGCTCCATCATTTCACAATGGAATCCTTCCCATCTCTCTCCTTCCTCACCTTCTCTTGTGTTACATGAAACGGAAAGGATCCAGTGGCTAGTGTCTTCAACCTCCCATCTAGTAACTACAGCTAGTAACTACAGCTAGTAACTACATCTAGTAACTACATCTAGTAACTACAGCTAGTAATTACATCTAGTAACTACATCTAGTAATTACATCTAGTAACTACAGCTAGTAATTACAGCTAGTAACTACATCTAGTAATTACATCTAGTAACTACATCTAGTAACTACAACTAGTAACTACATCTACTAACTACATCTAGTAACTACAGCTAGTAACTACAGCTAGTAACTACAGCTAGTAACTACATCTAGTAACTACAGCTAGTAACTACAACTAGTAACTACAACTAGTAACTACAACTAGTAACTACAACTAGTAACTACAGCTAGTAATTACATCTAGTAACTACATCTAGTAATTACATCTAGTAATTACATCTAGTAACTACATCTAGTAACTACAACTAGTAACTACAGCTAGTAACTACAGCTAGTAATTACATCTAGTAACTACAGCTAGTAACTACATCTAGTATCTACAGCTAGTAACTACAACTAGTAACTACAACTAGTAACTACAACTAGTAACTACAACTAGTAATTACAACTAGTAACTACAGCTAGTAATTACATCTAGTAACTACAGCTAGTAACTACAACTAGTAACTACAACTAGTAACTACAACTAGTAACTACATCTAGTAACTACATCTAGTAACTACAACTAGTAACTACAGCTAGTAACTACAGCTAGTAACTACATCTAGTAACTACAACTAGTAACTACATCTAGTAACTACATCTAGTAACTACAACTAGTAACTACAGCTAGTAACTACAGCTAGTAACTACATCTAGTAACTACAACTAGTAACTACATCTAGTAACTACATCTAGTAACTACAACTAGTAACTACAGCTAGTAACTACAGCTAGTAACTACATCTAGTAACTACATCTAGTAACTACAGCTAGTAATTACAGCTAGTAACTACACCTCTTAAGATACAGTTCTATTACTACAGCCACCGCCACCACCACAACACTACTATAACTCCGACTATATCAGTAAATGAGACAAATAGTAAAGGCAACACAAACCCGTAACTTTCGACCAAATAGCCGCCACCATTCCTCAAGCCACGTCCCGCTGGACTAACGGACAATCGGACCCCCAAAAATAGTTGAACTAGCAGACAAAACCAGGTGAGTATACACTACTACTACTACTACTACTACTACTACTACTACTACTACTACTACATAAGTCAGAGGTTCCAAACTTCTAGGTCGGGGACTCAAATTGGGTCGCGGTAATAATCTTGAAAGGGTCGCGACAGCAAAAGCTTTTTACTTTTGAAGTATTTGATAAAATGTAAAATAATGTGAATGAATCTATTATTCAGTAAATGAATGTATTATACAGTAAATGAATGTATTATACAGTAAATGAATGTGTTATACAGTAAATTAATGTATTATACAGTAAATGAATGTATTATACAGTAAATTAATGTATTATACAGTAAATAAATGTGTTATACAGTAAATTAATGTATTATACAGTAAATGAATGTGTTATACAGTAAATTAATGTATTATACAGTAAATGAATGTATTATACAGTAAATGAATGTATTATACAGTAAATGAATGTATTATACAGTAAATGAATGTATTATACAGTAAATGAATGTATTATACAGTAAATTAATGTATTATACAGTAAATGAATGTGTTATACAGTAAATGAATGTGTTATACAGTAAATGAATGTGTTATACAGTAAATGAATGTGTTATACAGTAAATGAATGTGTTATACAGTAAATGAATGTGTTATACAGTAAATAAATGTGTTATACAGTAAATTAATGTATTATACAGTAAATGAATGTGTTATACAGTAAATGAATGTATTATACAGTAAATGAATGTATTATACAGTAAATGAATGTATTATACAGTAAATGAATGTATTATACAGTAAATGAATGTATTATACAGTAAATGAATGTGTTATTCAGTAAATGAATGTGTTATACAGTAAATGAATGTATTATACAGTAAATGAATGTGTTATACAGTAAATGAATGTGTTATACAGTAAATGAATGTGTTATACAGTAAATGAATGTGTTATACAGTAAATTAATGTATTATACAGTAAATAAATGTGTTATACAGTAAATGAATGTGTTATACAGTAAATGAATGTGTTATACAGTAAATAAATGTGTTATACAGTAAATGAATGTGTTATACAGTAAATGAATGTGTTATACAGTAAATAAATGTGTTATACAGTAAATTAATGTATTATACAGTAAATGAATGTGTTATACAGTAAATGAATGTATTATACAGTAAATGAATGTATTATACAGTAAATGAATGTATTATACAGTAAATGAATGTATTATACAGTAAATGAATGTATTATACAGTAAATGAATGTGTTATTCAGTAAATGAATGTGTTATACAGTAAATGAATGTATTATACAGTAAATGAATGTGTTATACAGTAAATGAATGTGTTATACAGTAAATGAATGTGTTATACAGTAAATGAATGTGTTATACAGTAAATTAATGTATTATACAGTAAATAAATGTGTTATACAGTAAATGAATGTGTTATACAGTAAATGAATGTGTTATACAGTAAATAAATGTGTTATACAGTAAATGAATGTGTTATACAGTAAATGAATGTGTTATACAGTAAATGAATGTATTATACAGTAAATGAATGTGTTATTCAGTAAATGAATGTGTTATACAGTAAATGAATGTGTTATACAGTAAATGAATGTATTATACAGTAAATGAATGTATTATACAGTAAATGAATGTGTTATTCAGTAAATGAATGTATTATACAGTAAATGAATGTGTTATACAGTAAATGAATGTGTTATACAGTAAATGAATGTGTTATACAGTAAATGAATGTATTATACAGTAAATGAATGTGTTATTCAGTAAATGAATGTGTTATACAGTAAATGAATGTGTTATACAGTAAATGAATGTATTATACAGTAAATGAATGTGTTATTCAGTAAATGAATGTATTATACAGTAAATGAATGTGTTATTCAGTAAATGAATGTATTATACAGTAAATGAATGTGTTATACAGTAAATGAATGTGTTATACAGTAAATGAATGTGTTATACAGTAAATGAATGTATTATACAGTAAATGAATGTGTTATACAGTAAATGAATGTATTATACAGTAAATGAATGTATTATACAGTAAATGAATGTGTTATACAGTAAAGCCATAGGTATTCCTCGAGGAAAAATACAAGAAGCTAATTTTTTATAAAATTTCTAGAAAATCGTCTTTTTTTAGAGCGTCGGACATCATGCTTTGCAGCATAGAGTTACGCCCCTTTACGTTCTGATTTCAAATCCCTCAGAGGTTAACTTTGCCTTTCGTCCTTACAAGATCGATAAAATAAATTACCAGTAATGCACTGGAGTCGATTTAATCGACTTCCCCCTCCCCTTCAAGTTGCTGGCCTTGTACCTAAAGAAGAAACAATTATTGTGTTTTATAAGACTTTTGTACTTATTTCGTATCTATTAAGTAACCTTGTTTGTCTGGCCCCACCCGTATTGTAAACCCTATGTTTGTGATATTTGCTGTATTCTATGTACAACCCCTTGTCCTGCCCCACCCGTATTGTAAACCCTATGTTTGTGATATTTGCTGTATTCTATGTACAGCCCCTTGTCCTGCTCCACCCGTATTGTAAACCCTATGTTTGTGATATTTGTTGTAGTCTATGTACAACCCCTTGTCCTGCTCCACCCGTATTGTAAACCCTATGTTTGTGATATTTGTTGTAGTCTATGTACAACCCCTTGTCCTGCTCCACCCGTATTGTAAACCCTATGTTTGTGATATTTGTTGTAGTCTATGTACAACCCCTTGTCCTGCTCCACCCGTATTGTAAACCCTATGTTTGTGATATTTGTTGTAGTCTATGTACAACCCCTTGTCCTGCTCCACCCGTATTGTAAACCCTATGTTTGTGATATTTGTTGTAGTCTATGTACAACCCCTTGTCCTGCTCCACCCGTATTGTAAACCCTATGTTTGTGATATTTGCTGTATTCTATGTACAACCCCTTGTCCTGCTCCACCCGTATTGTAAACCCTATGTTTGTGATATTTGCTGTATTCTATGTACAACCCCTTGTCCTGCCCCACCCGTATTGTAAACCCTATGTTTGTGATATTTGCTGTATTCTATGTACAACCCCTTGTTCTGCCCCACCCGTATTGTAAACCCTATGTTTGTGATATTTGCTGTATTCTATGTACAACCCCTTGTCCTGCCCCACCCGTATTGTAAACCCTATGTTTGTGATATTTGCTGTATTCTATGTACAACCCCTTGTCCTGCCCCACCCGTATTGTAAACCCTATGTTTGTGATATTTGCTGTATTCTATGTACAACCCCTTGTCCTGCTCCACCCGTATTGTAAACCCTATGTTTGTGATATTTGTTGTAGTCTATGTACAACCCCTTGTCCTGCTCCACCCGTATTGTAAACCCTATGTTTGTGATATTTGCTGTATTCTATGTACAACCCCTTGTCCTGCCCCACCCGTATTGTAAACCCTAGTTGGGGATATTTGTTATTGTCTATGTACAAGCTAATCAAGAAATCATTATTAGAGCGTCAGACATTATGCTTTGCAGCATAGTGTTATGGCCCTTTACACGCTGAGTTCAAATCCCGCCGAGGTTAGCTTTACCTTTCATTCTTAAAATAAAGTACCAGTAATGCACTGGGATAATTGCTGGCCTTGTGTCAAAAGTAGAAACAATTATTATTATTATAAATTTATTTAAATTCCAGAAACCCACATTTAATATTGATACCAAAGAAAGAAGCCAGGAAAGCAATAGTTTCTCTAGCTGTGGTCATGGACAACCTGTTGCTGTTAATGTTATTCATTATAGGTAAGTGAGTTAACTGCTTGTGTTCAACATCATTGCTGAGAATATTTGGGTTGTAGTCATTATCTAATATATTCTCCATTTATAATTCAATTTTAATTCAACCAAGTTTATTTGAACATTAGCTAAGCTTCATTAATAGAGATGTTGTTAAGACCTCCAGCTTTGTTCTGATTTGGCAGACCAACGCATCGTACTGTGGTTCAGACAACTTGATATACTGTTTGAGATAAGGCATACCACCTTTTCACTGATGAACATATTCTACAACTTAGACATGCAGTCATTTATTGTAGTGAAACAGTACGTGAGGAGATTTATGAATTTCTTACATAAGCAAAAGGCTGAATCACATAGTATATTACTGGTAGAGATACTTAAGTGGTCTCTTGAAATAGGAAAAAATGTTTTGTTGTTGCTGTTTTGTCGCAGTTGAGCTGTAAGCCAACAGATCTAAGACAATGACGTTCCAATCGTGACCATCCAGTCTTGTTTTCAGTACTTTATAGGTATGTGAGGATAGAGGGTGTTCAATATGTAAACTACAATACTAATACAATTACTATATAGATAATGAACACAACCACAAGGATATGATCCGAACGTGGAAGAGCCGAACTCCCACTGTCTTTATTTAATCGATAACAGGGTTGATCAGCGACAGACTAAGGATGACACTAACAAAAAAGAAGAGAAGAAGAGCAGTTAGCTATATATATTAAACTATCTTCCTACCTCTCTGGTCTTTATGGTCTTCCTAGCTTTCTATCTTTCTTTCTATTCTCCAGGCTTGACACCATGTGTCAGATGTGCAGCAGATACTCCAAACGTTATTGAGAGGTGTTACTATAAAATCGTAGGTACGAATGCGGCAAATGCTGACGTGCTTCAAAATGACTACGGCATTGAACAACTCAGGATTTTATGTCGGTATGTTTATAATTTTTACTATATTTATTTATTCATTTATTTATTTACTTGTTTGTTTGTTTGTTAGTTAATTATTTATCTATTTGTTTGTTTGTTTATTTTATATCTCATTTTTGTGAGCAATATCATTGTTGGTTCCAGTTTATCAACGGGCCATACACAATATAGTTCTTCAGCACACAACAATCACCCCACCGAAACACTAGAGCATGCATCACTCTACCATACAGTATGTATGGACACGTTATTGCCACTGGAGTCGTAGGGACACCATAGTGATATATACGACGTTTCTTGGCCATAAAAAAAAAAACCTCGGCAGGATTTGAACTCAGACCGGGCGTAACTCTATGCTGCAAAACATGGCGACCGACCCTCTACCGATACTGCCAATCCACCGCCCTTACCCCGCTACCCCGCTACTTAATAATACTATGTGTTTAGGAAAACTATATAATTGTTGAAATTGCGTATCATTTCAGTGATTTCGTTAATTATGTTCGTTGTCTCAATGAAGGGATTGGTAGATCTAACGATGAAGAAGATATCTTTGTTAATTTACTATTTAACAAAGAATCGATGCTCACTTCTTATAGAGGAATCTGTCATGATATTAACGGTAAGACGTTTACTTATTCGCCACAATAACATACTATATTTCCTGGCTTCGAAGACAATACTTCCCCCTAAAATAATCTCAAAAATCTACCACGGGTCCTGGAGGCCGAACGTTGTTTATTATTTTTTTTTTTACAAATTTTTGGTTGTCAAAATGAAGGTGCGTCCTCGAGGACGAAGCGACTTCGGCGCCGGGAAATACGGTATATCTCACTATCACACTGAACATCGTGAGATATCTCATACACTATACACCACCCCACAACACAATACTATGATACGACACTATATGATAGACCACACTATTGTATAATACTGCAGCATAACACTACACTGTCTTACAGTTCTATATCACACACTACAATGTCGTACAGTATTGTACCATACACATCATCACCATCATCATCACCATCACCATCATCACCATCACCATCACCATCATCATCATCATCATCATCATCATCATCATCGTCGCCGTCAGAATTCCTGCACTACTCCATAATTAACTACACTCCATTCAAGCCAGCTGATCTCTTAAATTACAGAGAACAAACACAACTGATTTCCGTATGTTTCCGCCAATCTCCGTACTCTGATGTATCATACAGTACTATACAAGGATCGGATGAAAAGTTCATATGCTGACCAAGATACACTAACAAGAAGAGAAGGAGAGCAGTTAGCTATATATCAACACTTTAGCATTTAAACCGGCCATAATCGGCCAACATTCTCTCACCTTTTTCTGTTCAAACCCGCCAAAACTGGCTGCTCATATTGATGTTAAGGTATTATACTAAAAATAAATAATTATTTCTACGTTAGGCACAAGACCAGTGTATTACTGGTACTTTATTTTATCGACCCCGTAAGGATGAAAGGCAAAGTTAACCTCGGCGGGATTTGAACTCAGAATGGCAAGGGCCGTAACTCTATGCGCCAAAGCATGGCATCCGACACTCTACCAATACTGCCAATCCATCGCCTCTGCCAATCCACCCCATACTAAAAATAAATAATATCAAACTCTCGTAGATTCGATATTATGTGAGATAATTATATAGGGCTTTACCGTGAAAATATAATAGTAAATATACAGTAATGTATATACTAAAAGGTTAATATTTCTTATTCGAATATTCATGCTCAGCCTTAAATACATCCATACTTATTTATTCTATTACAAGACCTCGCTAATGATGCCAGATGCTTAGCAATAACACCGGAGGTTAGAAGCTGCTACAGAAATTTCTTTGACTCACTTTCATTATTGATGGCGACGGTTAATGCATCAATTCCACCTAACGGGATTGACCAAGGTTTGCAGTTTGCAGCTTGCAAGTAAGTATTATGGTATGAAACATTTTTATAACATTTTAATTATATATGCATAATTTAGTAAATATATAAATATATATATATATATATATATATATATATATATATATATATATATATAAAAGTTAAACAAGGTTCAATGAATACATCAAAGAATGAATTTTACTATAGATTGGAAGTACTCAACAGAAAGGTTTTCCAGAGTTATTAATATTAATTCAGTCACTACCATAACTGGATCTTAACCATCTACTATGTCAGGGTATGTCATGCATCATCTTATTTTATCTGATGAGGACGTACTGTTGAACTTAACTCAGTACCTCTGAAATATGTATAATAAAATATACTTGATCACAAGAATACCTATTTTGTTAATATTTTGAATTAATATATATATATATATATATATATAAAATATATATATATAATTCTACTAAATTATGCATATATATATATATATGGAAAAGAGTCAGGACCCCGACGGCTGAGCTCCGGCCGTTGGGGTCCTGACTCTTTTCCCTATTACCCACTCTACTAACCCAAGTATCGAGTACTCTGGTGCATTATGGTCCACCTGGTATCTTACCACATCTTCTTTGTTATATATATATATATATATATATATATATATATATATATATACGTATATATACTAAGTTCAGGTATCATAATATATATGTGTATGATAATTATGTTTCTCAGTAGAAAAGCTCAATAAATGTTTGTTGAGAGCATCAACAATTCAATTCAGATTATAATGTGTGTGTGTGTGTGTGTGTGTGTGTGTGTGTGTGTGTGTGTGTGTGTGTGTATATATATATTATATTATATTATATTATATCATATTATTTATTTATGTTCATACACGGAACAAAAGCGCTAGCCATGGTTTCAAGGCCCAAATTTGACCATACCTCCAGAAAATAAGAGACATCAAAATAGTAATCTTTCTTCAGGAACTAATACGAATATAAACATTTCATTTAGGCAGAAGGCCAACCATTTTTTGTGGATGTGATGGAGAGGGAGGATAGTCAATTATACTGATCCCAGTACTTTACTGGTACTTTATTTTATTGACACTGGAAGGATGATAGCCAAATTTGACTTTGGAGGGATTTGAACTCAGAACGTAAAAAATTGGAGCCAATACCATCATATAAAAGGTCGTATTTTAATGCCACAAAACATTTTACCCACCGCTGTAATAATTCCAATAATCTAGAAAATATATATTCAGGATTGCAATATACAATGTGTCTTTCTTTTGTTTTCTTGCGGTAGGGTGAGATTTGGCTGATATTTCTTGTTTATAGAGCGAAAACACACACGTTCTTTGAAGTTTCAGCTGCATTTGTATTTATTCAATCGTAAACATGTCTGTTGTTTCATTGCAGTTTGACCGTGACAAGATACCGCTGTGAACTCAACATCTACTCACGTTGTAGTCGGAGGATCAGTGAAATTATGTCGAACTTCTTGTACGGCGCATTGCCTTGGGGTTGCCAGCTTTTAACTTCAGTGTCCTCCGAGTATACTGACAGGTTTGGAAGAGACAATGTCAATATAGTTAGTTGCAGCTGGCCAGTCGTGCTGTTGAGTGTTATAGTCACCCTAAAGTCTCTATACTCCCCAACTATGCAATAAAACATTAAATTTTGATGTTTGATAGTTGTATTTTGTTTTTGCTGTTGTTATTGTTTTCAGATCAGCTCTGATTGAGCAGTCGTATGATGAAATGCTTTAACCCTTTAGCATTTAAACCGGCCATAATTCTCTCACTTCTGTTTGTTCAAACTGGCCGTAACTGGTCACTCATACTGACGTTACGGTATTGTTCTCAAAATAAATAACATCAAAATCTCATAAATTCGATATTATGTGAGATAATTATGTAAGATAAAGCCTTTACAATGAAAATATAATAGTATATATAGAGTAATGTAAATGTTAAAGGGTTAATTTCCCGTCTTTAATTTCAGACATTATATATATCAGGATTCACTACCAAATATTACCTTCCCTCTTGTAGTGGTTAGGGTTAGGTGTGTTGCCTAAAACAATTAAGCAAAGCATTTGGTCAACCAATTCCCCAGGGAGTTAATAGAAACCAAACTATATATATAGTATTATGTTTTCATTCTGACACAATATCCCACTCACAAGGCACTGATTTCACTACTACACTAGGGCTTGAACAC